>JAYMSW010005083.1:0-10375 GCA_036897725.1 Erodium texanum | reverse complement strand
GAAGGTAAACCGAGAAGACACTAGTAGGCTAAATGTTTGAAATTTTCTGGCCAAAACCCTTGTTCACTCTAGATGTACGAAAAGATAGATGTCAATATAAGAGTTGGGGGTGTAAATGATTCGAGTAACCGAACCATTAAAGAATTTTCTATCTTGATCGGATTATTCGGGTACTCAAAATCAGTATCCATAACCGGAACCGAATGTTAAAAAAATATCGGTTTTTTTTACCGTCGATTACGGTTTGGTTATCGGTTATAACCGGTACCGAACCGAATGTCCTTAGGCCAGTTATTTGGGCTGAAAATACTAGGCTTGCCTTCTAAAGCCCAGCTTTATTGGGTCATATGTGAAGGCCCAACCCAAAAACATAATAAAAACAAAGATAACACAGATTTTTCATCAAAATTTTCTCATTTTTTTTGGGTGAAAAACCATTAAGAAGTGATCAGCGATAAATCCCAATGATCATTTCCTAACGATGAAAAACACCCACCTAAGCTAATGAAATTCATCATCCAAACTGTTATTCAGTGTAAGTTACAAGTTCATCATGAACCATAACCTCCACATGAGGATTCTTACAAACAAAAACAGAAACAAAACAAAGCTGAAGGCTCCCAAGTTGGCAAGCTGTTGTCCACTTCTCCCAACTTCCTCAAAGCCCCAATCATCATCACTACAACTGTCAATCACTGTATTGTTAGGGAGACCTGAAAATAGAAACATGCAACACAAAGTTAGTTAATGAATATAAAATAGAAAATTAAAGAAACATAAAATAGAAATTTAAACTTGAATATTGCAGACTTTCTTGGACTGCCTCAAACTACAACGCCTCATCCTCCTCTAACTTTGAATATTCGATGGCCATCCTTAGCCAATTCTGGAGACATATCAAGCATTCAACAGTTTTGGGCTTGAATGAGCTCCTAAAATCATTTAGAACCCTACCACTTGTACTAAACACATATTCAGAAGCAACTGTGGGTACCAGAATGGCCAAGATATCTCGAGCTATTTTAGAAATGATCGGATATCTCAGCTCATTCTTCCTCCATCAGTGTAAGACATCAAAACCAGACACAAATCTCTCAGTTGGTTCAGCGAAATATTGCTCAAGTTCAGACCCTGATATCATATCTGGGTGAACACATTTCACCCAAAGCTTTTTTCATATAAGATTTTAGCACTTCATGTTTCTTAGCAGGATACATACGATCTAAAACAAAAACAACATAACACAACTTTTGACGAGGATCAAAGATTGGGGCAATGAAAGTGAATAAGTTCAACTTGTCGATGTCACCAGAGTATTTATCGTACTTTAGTTCCATCCTACAAGCCATTGATTTGATGTCAGCAAGGGGACTGTTTTCCCTTTATTTATCATCCCAAATAAAATTTGAAGTTTAGAAGACAAATGAACTGTCATGTTATAAAACAGTTTCAAGTAGGACAAAAAGTAATTCAACTCAATGAAATCAGACTCAGTCAATACCCCAAGTGGATCACCACTACCATCTTTTCTCTTGTGCTTCACCTTCTCCATCTCAATTTTAAGATCACAAGAAGCTAAGAAGGCTTTCTCATACCTACAAGCTGCCAAAAGCATCAAGTAGGTAGATATCCACCTCGTACAAACATCAAGACATAAACCTTTCTTTCCATCTATCCCTAAGTCATCAACTAAGTTCTTAAACTTAACCAACCTAGTTGGGGACAGTCTAATGAATCGTACATCAAATATGATTTTCTCAATGGAATGAGAAAGCATTTCAGTCCCATCAGTAACAATAAGGTTAAGAATGTGTGCCATGCATACCTCATATGCATGAATTTTCCCCCAAGACAGAGTTTGTTGACAAATCAAAATTGTGTTTCAAATAACTAAGTGTCTTATCATTGGCACTGGCATTATCAACAGTTATGCTAACAACCCTATCTGAACCCCACCCATTCAGACAAGACTCAATAGCAGCATCAGTTTTCTTATTAGTATGACCAAGAATAGGACAGAAATTCAAAAAATAAATTGGTCAAAATCCAATTATGATCTATATAGTGGCTAAAAAAAAACACAAAAAACACAAAAACCCCCCCCGCCACAGTGGTGAGGTGCACACCTTAGGCGCCTCAAAACCATTCGAGGCGTAAACCTGAAGTCTATCCCATGAGGTGTTGCCTCAGGTCTGAAAATGTCCGCCTCGACCGGTTTTTAAAACTATGGTGAGCAGTGTTCAACATATCTGATAAAAAAGGAACTCCAAATAATAATGTCTTGCCCACCCGCTAAATAAATATATTAACGAGCATGCAAAGCAAGAATTCATTAAAATCCAACCTAGGGTTAATCGGGCTTTAATATCATATTGAATTCTAAAATATGATGTATTATTGATTATGAAATTTATTGATTCTTGTTCAATACATTGAGAGCATCCTTTTTACAGAATTAACTCTATATGGAATAGGAAATATAATAATGCTAAGTAACATAAAATTAAGAAATACTAATAGGAAACCACATAATAGGAAATAAACTTAACTCTAACAACATGCATTGTTAAGTAAACCATAGAGTCCAAAACAACAAAAATCCAAAATAGTTAAAAACCATACTTGATGGCACCATACTAGAAGCAGTTTAAAAGCCAAAATTGTGGGGATGAGGAAGGAGTTCAACATCAGGGATGAGATGGCGAGAGGGATGGCAAGAGATCAACGTCAGGGACAAGATAGCGAGAGGGATGACAATTTGAACGTTTAGTTATTTTTTTATTTATTTGTAGAGCTTGAACTTCTAGCCCATAATTTGTATTTGTACAAGGCCCAATACATAATTTAACAAAACCCAACCAAAAAGCCCAGGCGTAAGCGGTGAGGTGCATGCCTCATACGACTTGAATCTATTTGAGTCGTAAGCCTCAAATGTGCTGCCTGAGGCGGTGCCTCGAGGCCCAATTGTTACTGCCTCGCCTCGAGGTGTATGTCTGAAACGTCTTTTAAAACCATGCATATATAAGAAGTTAATGACTAGTTATTACTTTATCTCCCACTATGAACGTAATTATGCGTCAGTGACATTAAGTTAAAAATGTATAGTGAACATGTTTGGTAAGTATGTGTCCATTTGAAGATCTACTTAAGAAACTTTGTTCTATCAAAGCCTAGGACTTTTAGTCAAATATATTCTAGTTTTTGGCAGAAAAAAGCCAACTTGGGCTGCAAATGAAGTGCTAATAACATGTTAGGAGGCATTTATGATTAGTGTTCAACCTTTTCGTCTCTCAGATACACTTCAAATGAAGTGCTAATATAAGATGTTAGGAGGCATTTATTACTGTTGTTCAACCTTTTATCTCTCAGATACACTTCAAATATTAGGTTCATAAGATGTCTCAGAAGTAAATAAGCTGAATAGTACTAAATATATGGACATAGAAAAGGATGATAAATTGTGGACTATAGGTAATTGTGTCCATCTCAAGTGAAAATTAAGTTGAATAAGGAATAGCTATATGGAAGTTGGTGAAGATGCAATGGCCAAGGAAAATAAATGGCAAGAACTTGTATGGTTGAGGTGGAAGGATTGATTAAAAATTGTAGGATGCCAACACAATTTTAGGTGAGTCATTGTGCAGGATACAATATGGTGAAAAGGGATTTTAAGTCGGGATAAATTAAATTGAACCAGGATTTTTTTTATAGTTCAGTAGAGTTGGTTTAAAAACTAGTCAGGTGGTTCAAATTGTTATTGATGATCTGTGTATAATTTCCACTGCTGTTGGATGGGACTGTTACCTCATGTGAAGAGATTTACAAGGGATGAACTATGCTCTAGTTTTTCTGTCTTTAAGCAATACATCTTGTCTTGCTGACAATGAAGTAAATTTGCATGAGTTGAGGAGCAAATAACTTATACCTACAAAGATTTGCGGAGTGACAAGTCTTTTTTTTTTTTTTGCATATTTTGCAGGCTCCTGTTCACGAATCTTGGTGGTGAACGCCGTTTTGCATCTATTGTTGCAAAAAGATTGGAATCTCTTGGAGCCTTAACACAGGGAGACCGCAGGTAAATTCCATTTAATTTTGGAATTTGGCATTCAGTGAGCTCCTTGACTATAAATTATGACAATATTCTTGCCACATGTTTGAGTGTATCTCACTAAATGATTTGGATGAATTGCAGGGCAGGACCATCTTTGAGCGCTTATAACTATGACAGTGCCTACGGAAAGAAGGCATTGATGGTGATGTACAGAGGAATCATGGAGCAGGTTTGTATAGTCAGCACAATATACGCCATTGCCCCTCCTCACTCTAAATTGGCAGAATTTCGGTTTGATAGAGTAGTAAATAACTAGTGCTCTCTTTTCAGGAAAACCTGCCAGTTGTGCCTCCAGGATGTTCATCTGAGAAACCAGAAACTATTCAAGAATTCATTATCAAGGCAAAAGCTGCTCTCGTGTCTGTTGGAATTGTTAGGGACACAGTACTTGGTTGGTTTATTTTTCGATTATGGGCATTCTTGTCCTCCTGCATTTCAGTAAAATAATGCTCATTCTTTTAATTCCCGTAAACATATGGAATATATTTTGGATGAATTTTTACCTTCAGTTCGTTCTATGGCAAGGTTAATGTTACGCATATGTTATGGGCACATTCTGTTGACAGTGATATCGTAATATAAACTATAAGTTCCTGCATTTGATGAAGGTACTGGAAAAGATTCTGGGAAGTTCTCTGGTCGTATAGTTGATTCTGATATGCATGATGTCGGGCGTTTTCTCAATAGGCTTTTAGGGCTTCCACCTGATATCCAAAATAGGTATGTGGTTTATGAATTAGGTATTACTTTGCTTATGAAATTAAATTTTGGCCTAAAGATATTTTATGACCTTCAATGTGCAGGCTTTTTGAGTTGTTTGTTAGCATCCTAGATCTCCTCATTCTCAATGCACGCAGTGAAGGGCATCTTGATTCAGGAATTGTTGATTTGAAAGCTAACATTATTGAATTACAAGGAACTCCAAAGGTTGGTGATCTTACAAGATCAATTGCTAACTGCACAAAATTTAGTAACTTCATGTTATTTCAGAGATCTCTTGGTTAACATCTATTTGTTATCAACTATGTTATGTATTTTCATTGTCAATGAACTAACTTTCATTTCCTAGACTGTCCATATTGATCATATGTCTGGCGCATCAACAATGCTGTTTACTTTCACTTTGGATCGTGGGACTACTTGGGAGGTATGTTTCTTTTTTCTTGACTGTGTTTGTGGCACATCTTATAACAAGATAAGTAAATTGTGAAGTTTTCTTTAATAGTCCGCGAGGATCTTGCTTGATGAAAAGCAAAAGGATGGGCTTGGTTCACCCGCTGATGGGTTCTATGAGTCTAGGAGAGAGTGGTTGGGTAGACGTCACTTCATCTTAGCATTTGAAAGGTATTATAGTTATAATTTCATGTAACAGTTCTTTTTGGATTTTACTATTGTATCATACGCAGGGAAAATAACAATTAAATTACCGTTTAGTAATCATCTTTCTGATGTTATGAGTTGTCCACTTTCCCCACTAACCTGTCATTTTATCTTGTGAGAATTGGTTTGTAATTAATTTTTTTTAATCAGCGATGTGTTCTTTTGCATGCTGAAGTTATAGGAGAGTAGAAGAAATGGAAAGAAAGTAGGAAATCGGACCCGATATTGAATTTGCATTTTATTGATAAAAATTGTATCGAGTCATATCTTATATAGGGAAATAGTACATTCATATATGTAATAGGGAAGGGTTCAGTGGGAAACGACTCTTAAACTAAAAACTAGAAACTACATGTATCAAGCTCTAATGTGCAGCAGCTAGCGTTAGTGTGAGCATAGATTGGAGGGTGCACGGGAATAGAACAGTAATTTCCGGTAACCCATCTATACCTGGCCAATAGTGGTCCGATATGAGACCGATGATAGTATTTCGATAGTTATTTTAGTAAACTGTTTATGTACTGATAGTATTCGGTTTATGTTCCAATAGAATTGTGATAGTATTCCAGGATGTTCTGATAATATTTCGATAAATTTGATATCTTCCGATAATATTTTTGATCATGATACTTTAGTATTCTGATATGTTCCGATAGTATTCCGTTGAAGTTTCAATATGTTCCGATAATATTTCTGATCATGGTACTTTAGTATTCTGTTTATAATACTCTAGTTTAAGAACACCCCCTTGATCCTAATTTTACGAAACTGGAGATGAAACAATGCTTATTTCTAAAAGAAATCGCCCCAAATGGACGCCTGAGTACATAGTGAACAAGTATGACTTTCATTCTATTTATTTCTGATAAGCGTTTTTTGTATGTAAATAATAGAAGAACAAATTAAATCACTTGATGAAAAATATTGAGGATAGGGGAAGCACTATTCTCATGAGACTTGAAGACGTCAAAGGTCAGTCTTAAAAAACAAGGCTAAAATAGCAAGTCAAACTGCATCGAAATCTGAACTACTGGATGTCGGCAAAACAAATCATCAAAGAAACAAACCTTAGCCCGAGAATGACCATGACAAACAGTGAGTTTGTGTTGTTTACACATAAATATATTTTTTTCCTGCCTTCAAAAGCAGAAGAATTCTTTTCAGAACTGACCACCCTTATATTTGTTGCAGTAAGTAAAAACGTGAATTCATTAGGCAATCAAAATGTGGGAGTCTGTTTGTGGTTTGGCTATTTGTTGAATAAATCGTTTAGTTGTTTCCAAAAAAAAGTCAGTTTGTGTTGTTTACAAAAATATATTTTTTCCTGCTTTCAAAACCAGTAGAATTCTTTTCAGAACTGACCGCCTTGATATTTGTTGTAGTAAGTAAAAATGTGAATTCTTTAGGCAATCTAAATGTGGATATGTCATATACGAAGAGATATTCTGTTCTTTATTGATGCTTTCCCCTCTTAATTTTTATGTTATTTATAATTCTTTCAGTGATAACATTAATATTTGTGTTGTTTTTAGTTTTTACTGGTTTTACTAAATTGTGTTTCAGTGTTGCTTCTGGAATGTTTAAGATAGTTCGTCCTGCTGTTGGGGAGTCAATAAGGTAATAAATTTCATATTTGTTTTTGTTGAGAGATAACTGTTTAGCACTAAAACACTTCATGTTTCTTTTCTTCTTCAGGGAAATGCCTCTGCCCGAGCTTAAAAACAAATATAGAAAATTGACGTCTTTGGAGAAAGCTCGCAGTGGTTGGGAAGATGAATATGAAGTCTCGTCTAAACAGGTAAAAACCATTTGAAGACTTCTACATCTGATGAGTTCCGAGTTTAATGTTTATAAATTAGTTTACTAAGATGAATAGTGTATACCATCACGCATGCCATATTTTCAAGAAAATATTATAAGAGTTCTGGAAATCATGATTTGGCTGCTACCTATATACTAAAGCTGTATGTTCTGAATTGCCTTTCCCTGGTGTTATGATTAATTGGTGATAGGTTTCTTGTAAAATGAAAAGATTAAAATGAGAGTATAGTTAATACAGTCCGTTTTGGTTGCTATACTATCGGTTTCATATCATTTAAAACTTCTAGACACATTACTTTATGGGACATGCATTGTGTATCTATCTAAAGTTCATACAAAAAAATGAAGCAAAGCAATAATTTGCTTATCTAATGATGATTAAAAGTCTGCCCTTGAATAGCTTTGATATCCTATACACATTTTATCCTTCAAATATCCAATAGCATGGAATGATAAAATGGTAGATTCTCATGTTCCTGTGATCGTCGTAAGTGAAGCTGGTGTATGGTCACAGGCAATTAGTATTTTGAGAGACACTACCTTTTAGAAGTAACTGAGCAAAATGAATCACATTGTTCTACATTTCTACTAGATGGTTACTCCATCTCTCCTGAAAAGCCCCTTAATTTGTCCCAAAATTAATTTTCTTCATGATCTTAATTGTTTTGCTATCTAATTGTTTGGGTCAGATGAGTGTATATGCTCTTCTACTGATGCTAAAGTTTGCTTTTACATTTTACTTGCAGTGCATGCATGGTCCCAATTGTAAGTTAGGGAACTTTTGTACAGTTGGCAGAAGACTACAGGAAGTAAATGTTTTGGGTGGCCTCATTCTTCCAATCTGGGGAACAATTGAAAAGGCCCTTTCTAAACAGGTAACTTTGCTTATTCAGGGGACTTTTGATTATTAAGTTTGAGTTTTGTATTTGTGATGGCATGGTAGGCAAAAGAAGTTGTAAGTGTTATCTGATAGCCGTATGGTGTCCCTATAATTTTACTCGTCAGTGTTTCTTATGGGGTCAGGTATCATTATTGCTTGGAAATAGATGATGCTAGTTGCATATATATATATATATAGGGAGGTTTTCCGGTGCAAACTAGGTCTTAACGTGCAAACCTACAAACCACTTTAAATAAGGTAAAAAATCAAATTCCTGCTTCATTTGAACTCCATTCACGTCGTTCCAGTGCCAATAATTTTATTTTCTTGAGCTCTACAAAACAAAATGTATGTAGCATATATTTTGAAGTGTCGAAAAATATTGCAAATAATAGCGAAAATGGTTTAGGGTTTCAACGTGTAGGGTTTATGACTTCGTTGCTTAGGGTTTAGGGTTTCAATGTGTAGGGTTTATGGCTTCATTGCTTAGGGTTTCATTGTTTATGGTTTCATATTTAGGGTTTAGGGATTAAAGTTAGGGTTTAGTGCTTAGGGGTTTAAGAATTAAGGTTTAGAGTTTATGGGTTTAAGAATTAGGGTTAATGGTTTAGGGGTTCAAGAATTATGGTTTAGGGTGTAGAATTTTAATGTTTAGGGTTCAAAATATATACTATATGGGTCTTGTTTTGTAGAGCTCGAGAAAATAAAAATACTGGCGCTGGAAGGAAGTGAATCGGAGTTAAAACGAAGCGAAAATAAACAAAACAGTGAAGATGGAGAAAATGAAGCAATAGCATCAAATCGCAACATGTGACATTTTTGGCTTATTTGGAGTGGTTTATAGTTTTGCATTTTAAGAGTAGTTTGTATCATATATATATATATATATATACGTTTACCATGACCACCCCACGAGATTGCTCGATTTGCGGGTATGTACGTATTTATTTCTTACATTTATTATGGCTACCCCACGAGTACGCTCGGTATGCGGTTTTATGCATGTTTATTACAGGCCCGAAGCGTGTGACTTGCATTTAAGACCTAATGACAAATCGCAGGCCTGAAACCTGCAACTTGTGCTCAAGGTCAAATTTAAACCATAGGCCTAGAGGTTGTACCATGTAACATATGTTTAAAAAAATTTACAAACCACATACCCGAGCTTGTAATTTATGTTTAAGGTCACAAGATATACCACATGTACGTAGCCTGTAACTTGTGTCCAAGGTTTGAAGCCTGAAAATTTGCATTTATTTTCTGCATTTATTATGTTTACCCCGTGACTTGCTCATTGTGTGGTTATAATATATATACTTATACTTATTTATAAACATACGTTCAATTTTATCTGTAACCTGGAGTTCACAAAAGTCTATGCACTTAGAACTTGATGTTCTTAAATTGCTAAAATCAAGTTTATTGAAGCTGTCGTTCAAGTATGACATATGTGCAACTTTTGAAATCTTTTTGTGACCTACAGTTCACATAAAATCTAAATCGAGACACTCACAATTGTTAAATTTCATATGACCCGAAGTTCATATAGACTTAAATTTTGCAAAACTTTTGATTTTGATTCTAGATACAATCTTGCAATTTATATGACCAGGGGTTCATATAAACTTACATGCAATTTTATTCAGGGCCGTGATGCGGGTGCATCATGCATTATAATTTGACAGCTATTCACTTACTTTGAGCTTGTTTTCGTTACCATTTTGAGTATAATAATACCTTGTTTGTCCAATTGTATGCTTTTATGTCTTTTTGATCTTTTGCAGGAAAATAAGCTAGAAATGAAGCTAAAACGAGGAAAATTAGCTAAGGCTAGATCAAGGAGCTTGGACCTACTGCAAGGAGTGCGTCACCAAGGCCATTACGGGCTCAGAGAAGGGCGTCTCAGCTAACGTCCAAGGCTAGTCCTTAATCTGGCCCTGTAGAGAGCATCCTAGACTGAAACGCAGAACAAGACGGGCGTTAGTGAGGGCGTCACGCCTAAGGAAACGTCCGTCATAGTTTGCGTATGAGGTATTTTAGCGAACGCGAGAGCACATGAACGGAAACATGGACCGAGATGGGCGTCAGCCAACGCATTACGCACTCCGGCAGCACGTCACGGGCACAATATATACGCTCGTAAGGGGTTTAGAAATCGGACGAGATGTGCCCGGTGACGCACG
>JAYMSW010005082.1:0-10376 GCA_036897725.1 Erodium texanum | reverse complement strand
TTTAACATTTTATTTGCAAGAACTCACAGTAGATGACACTTTTTAACAAAAACACACGCTCACCTTTGATAAATCAACAAAAAACAACTTCCGTAAAAAAGTTCTAACTTTATCAACCTCGACAGGTAAAATGTCTTAAATGACCTTCACAATCCATCAAATTTTCCTAGACCTACCATCTCACTCTCTGTCGGCTGCCGCCACCTTCTTTAGAGTTTAGTTTAGGGTTTAGTTTTATGATTTTGAAGCTAAAGTTGGGAGGAGTAGTTTGGATATTTGAAAAAACAAATCTCAAATTTCCATCCATATTAACATAAAACTGATTTCTTTAATTAATGAAATATAAGTGTGTATTTTTGTTACAAAAAGATTATATTCAATAAATTCGTATTAATAAAAAATAAAAATAAAAATAAAATTGTAATTATAATTACACCAAGAACCTGTTACAGGTACATGCATGTCTAACACGGACTCACGCTAGAGTGAATCGTCAAGAGAGTCGACGGTGTTTAAAAAAATTAGTAGAAGCAGTGAAGCACACGTCGAACTTGGATGCACCGACGTGTCTATAAAAAAAAAAGAAAAAATGAGTTTAACAATATCACAGACAACACGACAAGGTATCTCTTATTGAAGAAATGGGTATCAGTGAATAGCACTATGTGCCAAAACAGCATCGTTGCTTCCCAAAATACCTTGCATGCACTTCTTGTATTATCTACACGCCAGCTTGAGTTGGAAACGAGATCATACCCAAGTTGTTTCATTTTTATTTTCAACGATTGCAACGTCTCACTGGAAAGATAAATCTTTTTATTTTGAAACTACTTCTCATATATTTTATCTCAGGAGCGGATTGAGGACATAGATTATTCTTTGAAATACTCTTATTCAATCATTTCGGTTATCTCCGAAATTGATATCTTACAGGCGTAAACAATAATTCACATATCTGTTGCGTGTTTGACGCATTTTCACTTCAAAACGTTTTTTTGACTAAAATTTTTTATAATATTTTTCAACAACCTGATTCAAAACTTACTGTATAAAAATCGACATTTGCATATGAGAGTTAGTTTTTTTTGCAAATATCTAGACAGTAAAGGGTTGGTTATTACAAAATTTTCAGAGGCATTTTAGACAATCCACGAATCTAATAATAATTTATAAAGGTTTGTGGGGGGTTTTTGTTGTTGTTAAAAAGTTATAATTAGTTTATAAAATCAAATGTGGTGCATGTTTAATAATTAAAAAAAAAGAATCATATAATACCATATTAATTTTGTGTCCTCCCTACAAATATTGACCTTTAATCATAGGATCCGACATCACCTAAATAATACATAATTGTCAATATTTATTAAATGTTGATATAATTCACGTCTTCAACACATGAGAAATACAATATTATATCGAAAAAGACAAAAAGAAATCAAAACGTAATCAACTGGGCTGAGATTCCCACAACTCAATAGATATAGCTCAGCCTAACAAAACCATAAATTTTTTTTTTCATTTTAAAAAAACACTAATTATAAGACCACACATCGCCTACGTATATAAAATTAGGCTTCTACCACATAATCATATCAAAGAAGAAGCAAAAACTCAAGAACACAACATGGAGTTTAAGTTTCTCACACACACTAAGATCCATTTATTGGCTCAAGCACATCCGATACACAAGCTCGCGAGGCCAAACAATATCATCAGGGTTCGAGCCACAGTAACGGATAGAAGTTCTCAACTCGTAACGTTGCCCGAAGACGCAGCGATACAAGCCAGTCCTAGCGTGTACAACGATAGTTGGTTCGATAGGATGGCCATCGATTATCTCTCACGGGGCGTTCAGTCTGTATCAGGTTAATCCAGTCTGTTTTCATCTGTTTCTTTCGAGTATACTGGTTAATGTAATCCCCTTGATCAGTCTTTACTTATCAGTTTGAGTTTTAACGGAATGCAGGGTTGAGAAACGACAAAGTTGGGTTCGAGGGCTTGGTGGAGGCGACGACACGAGTTTCCAAAGCTTTCAATCCGATCCAACAACGTCAACTTATAGGTCGAGTTCTCGAGGAAGCCTTCCCAAAGCCGATCCTATCCTTGGCAAGTCTTTTCCTTTCGATCTCTCTCTTCTCGATATATACTAAACCTGATATAATAAGTATCTGGTCACGGGTTTTAATCCGTATTTATAGAAGCTAATAATATGCATGCAATTCTATGCTTTTCTTTTTCTTTTTCTTTTTGTGGATCTTGAATGCATGAAAAAAATTCAAAGATGGAAGAGTAAAAGCTAGTTTATGAAAGCTTTGGTTGTATCTAAAGTTTTATGTATTGATTTTTGAATAATATAATTATTTTGTTGTTTACGTGTGCAGATACGTACAATGCTGCCAAACTCTAAATTTGCAAGAGAATATTTTGCCGTGTTTACCACATTGTTCTGTGCTTGGCTTGTAGGGCCGTGTGAGGTAAACATAGTAATATCAGTTATCTTCGGAAAGAACTAGGAAGATACTATATATAGTAATATCAGTTAACTTCGGAAAGAACTATAGGAAGAAGGTCTATATCGGGTGTTGAGTGGGAAGACCAGAAGATTAAAAAAAAACATTTTTTTTATACGACAATTTTTTTTTGTATCAAGTGTTGATAAAAATCAATCTTACTTATGTAGAAGTAAGAGGGCACTACCACTTAACTTTCTTGGTTGGTTATTATCAAGATTGATGTATAAAAATGAGTAATTACCACCGCCGCAGGTTAATTAAGTTTCGGGTTCGAGCAAATCATCGTTGCTGGTTTCAAAAGGTATATATTGGTATCCTTATGTTATAAAATGGAATACCTTAAATTACTGAGTGAATTTGACAGTGAAAAGACAAATATACCTCATATATCAATTCAAGAAAAACACAAACGAGACAAACATACATATATTTTCTAAGTTAAGTAAATAAATATTATATAAAGCTCACTTATTAAATTGAGTTTTTATGTTTATTAATTTAACAATTGTTTATGACTTGCTAGGTGAAGGAGTCGGAGCTGAATGGAGCAAGGGAGAAGAACGTGGTTCACATAAAAAAGTGCAGGTGATTTTTGCAAACCATAACCAAGTTTAAAACATGTTCACTCTCGAAACGGCCCCACCTTACGGACAACAACCTAAGACAGCTTCAAATATGTCCGAAACAATCTGATCCCATGATTCATTTTATGTCCTAATCTTCCTCACTACCATGATCACCACCATTGATGTGGATGTCTAAGTTCGATCATTAGTTTTAATATAAATAAGTTGCAGAATTTGAATTTCGGAACGTATAAATTAAAAATTAACAATTTTTTTTTGACTTCATATGATTCTTAACTATGGTTTTTAAAGTTTTGCAGAGTTCTTGAGCAAAGTAATTGTGTGGGCTTGTGTGTTAACATGTGTAAGATGCCATCTCAAACCTTTATCAAAGACTCTTTTGGTATCCCAGTCAATATGGTTCCTAGTAAGTATCTTCTCATCAAGTTACTACTTTTAAAGCATAAAATAATAAGTTGATTTTTAATTATTAGGTTTAGGTACAATATTATATCAAAAATGTTAAAATGATCTGAACCATACGTGGAATCAAAGATTTAGATTTAATCAATTCAGGTGGAATTTTTGGGGGGTTGGAGTAGGGTTCCGTATCCCTGGCAGAAATTGAGTTAGGATAACTATACCTTGTCCCCATTTGGTAGGGGTGAGCTGGACAGATATCCGATCTAACACAATCCGATTTTGATTGGATCCTCATGAATTTTCTTATTGCGGAATGAAAAGTTAGGATTCGAGATCCACCTAGCGAAAGAAAATCAAAGGGATTCAATTTCAACAAATTGCGGACATATTGAATATCCGACCCTGCTCGCCCTACTATCTTATATCAATATTCTAAATATATTGAAAAAAGTGAAACGAGAATCAAACTTATGCTCATAAAGTCAAAACTCACTCCGTACTCATCTCGCTGTCATCCCCGCATGATATAAGATCTTGTTGACTTAATCATAAATTCAAATCTCAAATATCATAGATAATATTAGAGATTTTCCCTATGTAAAAGTGAAAACATGTTTGGAAGATTCACAGTATTAACACTATAATGTGGAGTTGGTGCTCATTATGTCAATTGAGGACCTAACCGAGTAGTCCACTTAGGACAAAACAGAAGTAAACTTAATAGTTCACGATATTATATTTCCTTTCCTTTTGATTAAAAAAAATAAATAATTGTTTTTATCTACTTTTGCTACGCAGATTTTGACGATATGAGTTGTGAGATGATATTTGGTCAAGACCCACCATCAGAAAACAACGACCCTGCCCTAAGTCAACCTTGTTACAAACTATGTAATAACTCAAAACTCGTTCTTTGTATACATATACACATTGAAGTATTTTAGTGTAAATTATTTATTTTAGAATCTGACCCTCTTTTTGACACAGGTAAGGCAAAACAAAAACATACAGTAAATTGTACCGGTTGATACAAAAGAATATAAGTAAGGACGGTTCTTATAAATGAAATACTCGATTGAATAAGATATATATGTACCTTACACTGCCTCTAGTTTGTAAACTAGATCATTATTTGGAGATCGAAGTAGAATAATACAAAAATTCTCATCATAAATTTTTACCATGACTGTAATGTTATTATAGAATAGAATAATAGTTTTCAATTACTATGTAATGTGAATGTCGTTACACTTGATTTCATCTTTATTTACGTATATATGTAGGCTATGTATAACTGTAATATCGCGATTCTTCTAATCCTATTCGATAGATTGGGGATAACGGGATTAAGCAAGGATAATATTATAAATTCCAAGTTATGAAACTCATGTAAACAAAGAACCTACACATACTTGACAATAGATTAGACACATAATGGGAAATGATAGAACATTAGCCATCAGTTATGAAACACATTGTATTAAATCTCCATAGCTTTCTCAACAATCTTTGATGAGGCTCTAGACTGTAAAATTGATTCAACCCCACTTTTTTACCACTCTAATGACAAAAGCATTTGGGTTTATCCTCATTAGTTTTGGTGTTTCGACTCAAATTTGTGGTAGGGTATAAATCCAGCAAGGTGGACAAAAGTGTCTCCCACTTTGACCCTATAAAAACGCCATTTAGCCACAAACTGATTTTTCTTCCTAATTCCTAATGATATGTTCCAAGATTTATGGACAACCCAATTCTTGTTTCACTATTATCGGTCTTAATCGCGTATCGAAAACACCATATTTGTTAAGTTAATATTACATAATCGTGAATCAAATCGTAAGTATCATGATAATCACATAATAGATTTAAGAAGAATAGCTTTAGGAATACCTTTGTTCATCGTGATGATGAGAATTGTTGAAGAGGAACGGGTTGTAGAGATTCTCTATTTGCTAGTGAAATTGTGTTTCTCTCACCTAACCTATACACTCTTTTATATGTTTATGTTATTGTGTGCTTTCGATGGAACATATTACATATATTTATAAGTGAAGAGAAAACCAAATTTTCAATTAAGGTTTTTCTTAGATTCAATATAAACCATCCATCAAGGTAGAGATTAATTCAAATAAGACTTTTTATCAAGTAATGGTAATACCAATTAACAGAATAGCACGTTTCCTAAAAAAAATCTGATTACTAATTGACCACATAAATGAAAAGAAAATTAATACTAAATAATTTTCTTACAATTTGTACGTAAGTTTAAATAACAAGACTCAATTTCCATCAATCAGATTGATCATTCATATTGGTCGGGTTTTTTTAGAACTTTATTCTCTATACCTAAACCGATCTATGTCATCTTGTTTTTTTTTTTTTTTATCAGAAAGAAGAAAATACAATATCGCAGGATTGAAACTAATGACCTCATCTTTATAACATGAAGCATTTGCCACTTCACCTACAACCCTTCATATCTTGTTAATGGACCCGAGGTCCAAAATCCACATAAAAAATCTTATTATGAAAAGAATTTTGGAGGTCTGACTCTGATACATTTTTGGAGAGGGCAAGCCCTGCATGGAGGAAGATGAAGTTCTTGGCCCAAACTTCATACTGGACAAGATGGTAAAGAAGCCCATTAATTAAATTTTCGACCTGAAGGCCCAACATGAGTAATAAATGGGTAAAAATATCATAAATTAAAAATGAGAATATATATAATGAAGACACTTGACAATCGTGTTTGATTTGTCCAAGGTTGTAGCTCAAAATAATATAAAGCAAGCCATGGCAGTCCAGTCGCGATAATCAGTTAGAATTAGTTGTACATTAAAAAAATTGTCATGCAAATTAAATATCGTCCAGACAATTCACGTTTATTTATTTAGCTATAAAATCGTTGTTTTGTTTAATTTCAAGGAGTTACTCATGAATGTATTGATTATCTAGTTCGATCTACATAGGAGGTTTATAATTTTATAGATATGTTTGTGAAGTTTGTAACAAAAAAAATACTGTTTGAGGAAAATGTTAAAGAGAAAGCTAATTATACGTAATAGAATTTTCATGTAAAAACATATTTATTATACAAGCTGAGAACCAATCTAAACGGTTATATCAATTCATTTAGTAACCCAGGATATAAGGATGA
This sequence comes from Erodium texanum, assembly GCA_036897725.1. Lineage (NCBI taxonomy): Eukaryota > Viridiplantae > Streptophyta > Magnoliopsida > Geraniales > Geraniaceae > Erodium > Erodium texanum. The sequence continues at coordinate 3,717 of JAYMSW010005082.1, read as the reverse complement.
AATTATAAAATAATTAAATAAAAACAACTAAAAGTTCTGCATATTTATTATTTTTCTATTAATAAATTTGGTTTAAATTTGAGCCTTTATATCATAATAATCCCGTAACCCTGATTGCTTCGTAGTTTGTACGATAAGGCAATGTTTGCACGTAAAATCTACTTATTATAAGTATATGCTGATTTTATATACAATTTTTTTGTCCCAACGATGCATTTTAAAATGTACACAAATAGAATAATAATTCTCCTGTCTTTAATATTTTAAACGAGTTAATATTTAACGATTAGATTAGACGAAACGGTACAATAAACACACATAACATAATAGACGTTGAACTTGGACAGTATAAAAAGAGATTAACTAATATTACACATCACTGATCACACACTACACTATAAGGTATCTCCCCATTCAAGAGATGGGTATCAACGAATAGCACTATGCGCCAAAACGGCGTCGTTGCTTCCGAAAATACCTTGCATGGTATTATCTACACGCCGGGTTGAGTTGGAATTTGGAAACGACATCGTACGGAAGTTGTATTATTTTATTTTCAACGATTGCAGCGTCTCACTGGAAAGATATATATTTTTTATTTTGAAAATGGTTCCGATATATTTAATCTGAGGTTTAGTCCACATAATAGTCAGGAGTGGAGCCTAGTAGCGGATTCGTAGGGATACAGTGTTTAGAAAGTTTTATAATATCTTAAAGCTCTCGATTATTTTTGATTTGATATCTTACGGGCTTAAATTGGAGTTTGTATAAAAAAAATTATGGTCATTTGAAATTCTGTTTTATATTTAACCATTTTTTGTACTTTAAAACACTCATTTTTTTTGTTCAAAATGTCTCTAACATTTTCAACAATCCGATATCCAACAATCCAATTCCTGATGGCATATCCTAAATTATATTCTTGGCTCCACCCTTGCAGGAGCCGATTTAGGACATTGAGTATTGTTTTTTCCAAAATACCCTTATTTAAGAAAGTTTTGTAAACCAGTGAGTTTTCAGTTATCTTTGAGTTAATATCTTAAGTGTCTAAATCTTAATTTGCATGGAAAAGTTACAGTTCTTTGAAAATTTGTTGGTGGTTTGACTCATTTTTTTTCTTTTCAAAACGCTCTTTTCAGTTAAAAATTTCTACAATACTTTCTGACAACTTGATTCACTGTAATAGATATCAATATTTGCACCCGTTTTAACACCGTTAAATTTAACCACTCTTTAACATTTACTAAACAAGACAACAAGAGTTAGTTTTTTTTTTTTTGCAAAATCCAGATAGCAGAAGGTTGGTTTTCACAAATCTTTAGAGGCATTTTAAACCATTCACGCTCAAATTTAAAGGAGTTATAACGATTTGTGCTTTTGTTGTTAAAAAGTTATAATTAGTTTATAAAATCGAATGTGGTGCATGTTTAATAATTAAAAAAAAATCATATAACACAATAATAGCTGTGTCCTCCCTACAAATGTTGACCTTTAATTATAGGATCCGCCATCACTTAAATAATAGATCATTGTCAATATTTATTAAATGTTGATCAAAATTCATGTTTTCAACACATGAGAAATATAATATATCAAAAAAAAAGACAAAAAGCTAGATATCTGAGGTTAAATAGTTCACTCGTGTATGGTTGTATGGGTGTAGGATTAATTTTATTAGTATCGGAGTAGTATGTTAGTTTCGTTACCAGCTGTGTCTGGTTGTCGTGTTAGCGTTTGTCTGGCTTTTTGTGCCGGCTCCCCTACAACGTTATTTTAGCCCACGGTCGGGGGTTGGGGGCCGCCGCGGTTAGCCTGTAAGCTAGCACGAGGTCGGTGATTAGTGTCAGCTTTGGCTGGTTGGTTGGGCTAACGCCAGACTGGAGGTGGTGGTTGCCCCGTACGATCAGTATGTGTTAGTTGTATCCGTGATGATACACGTTTTGACAGTAGAGGTAATGTTTCGTTAAAAAAAAAGACAAAAAGAAATCAAAACGTAATCAATTGGACTGAGATTCCCACGACTCAATACACATAGCTCAGCCTAACAAAACTAATAACAACACATTTTAAAAAAAAAAAACACTAATAGCCACACACAATACGTGTATAAAAGTCGTCTTCTACCTCATAACTATCTCAAGGAAGAAGCAAAAACTCGATAACACAACATGGATTTTAAGCTTCTCCCACACACAAAGATCCATTGCTTGGGTCAAGCACATCCGATACACAAGCTCACGAGGCCGAAAAATATAATGAGGGTTCGAGCCAAAGTAGCGGATAGAAGTTCTCAGCTCGTAACATTGCCTGAAGACGCGACGATACAATCCAGTCCCAGCGTGTACGAAGATAAGTGGTTCGATAGAATGACCATTGATTATATTTCATGGCGCGTTCAGTCTGTCTGTATCAGGTTAATCCAAACTGTTTTCATCTGTTTCTTTCGAGTATACTTGTTAGTTTCGTCCACCTGATCAGTCTTTACTTATCAGTTTGAGTTTTAACGGAATGCAGGGTTGAGAAACGAAAAAGTTGGGTTCGAGGGCTTATTGGAGGTGACGACAAAAGTTTCCAAGGCTTTCAATCCGACCCAGCAACGTCAACTTATCGGTCGAGTTCTCGAGGAAGCCTTCCCAAAGCCGATCCATTCCTTGGCAAGTCATTTCCTTTCGATCTCTCTCTTCTCGATATATATTAGAGAACTTATATTATAAGTATCTGGTCACTGGTTCTAATCCGTATATAATATGCATGCAATTCTATGCATTTCAGTTTTTTTTTTTGTGGATCTTGTGTGCATGAAAAAAGTTCAAAGATGGAAGAGTAAAAGCGAATGGTTTATGTTAGCTTTGGTTATATCTAAACTTTCGTGTTTTGGGTTTTGATTTTTGAATAATATTGTTTTGTTGTTCACGTGTGCAGATACGTACAATGCTGCCGAACTCTAAGTTTGCAAGGGATATTTTGCCGTCTTTACCACATTGTTCTTTGCTTGGCTTGTAGGGCCGTGTGAGGTAAATATAGTTATCGGTTACGTTCGGAAAGAACTAGGAAGAAAGTAGCTCGGTAAATATAGTAATATCAGTTAGCTTCGGAAAAAACTAGGAAGAGGGTCGATCGGGTGATGAGTGGGAAGACCGAAAGATTAAAAGATGAAAAAAAATACATTTTTTTACCGGGAAACTGCAAAAATGTGTAATTAAGTTCGGGCTCGAATAAATCACCGCCCTCTAATTTGAAAAGGTACAAATAAATGTCCTTATGTACTAAAATGGAGCACCGTTAATGATCCGGTAAATTTAATAGTGAAAAGATAAATATATCTCATATAACAATTTGATTAAAACTCGAGACAGTATATAACTCGAAAACATCAATTTGTACATTTATTTTCATCTTTTTTTCGTCATATTCACTCTGCCGTCAACATTCAATTTCATAACTTGGGGACACTTATTTGTTTGAATCTTTCAAACTTATTTATTTACTCGAGTCCCAAACTTATGATTACTTTTTTACAATTCCATATTGTTTACAATACTAGAAACATAACACACGAAAGAAACACATTTGTAACAAAAGTCTTACATGGTAACATACATAAATTTTATATAAAGCTCACTTATTAAATTGAGCTTTTAGGTTTTTTTTACTTTAAACAATTGTTGTTTATGACTTGCTAGGGGAAGGAGTCGGAGGTGAATGGAGCAAGGGAGA
>JAYMSW010005081.1:0-10377 GCA_036897725.1 Erodium texanum | reverse complement strand
AAACACCCAAATTTTACAAGTTTACAAGCCTGTTGGAGATGCCCTAAGGACCTTGGCTCTTCAAACACATCAAAAAATATGTTGGCCACACCTTCGATTTCTTGTAACTGTTGTGATCAATTATATTTCAGGTTCTAGTCCAATTATTGATTCCTTTCGCAAGTGATAATTCCTAATTTAATTTTTAAACTTGAGTGATCAATTCAATTCCAGCATTAAGAATGAATTAGATGTGAATCCTAAACCCTAAATCAACATACAATCCATTACCCAACGATCATTGCCATGAAATTAAGCACTTAATCCCCAAAACCCTAGATTATGGGATTAGTTACACATGCTCGAGGTAATAGAAAAACAACGAGAAGAAGATGATGAATACGACATGATATTAATGTAAAGTAAGACAAAAATACCAAGTGTTGGTTCCCAAAATCCCTTTTATGCTCTTCTAGCTCCAAAATTGTCCTATACTTTGTAGAAATTCAAACTCCTATGTTCTAAACTCTAAGCCTTATATATGGTGATCTAATTTAGAGAGGAAAAAACATGAAATTTGCCTAATTTCACACTAAAAACACTAGTGACGGCTTGGCTGACGGGAGTCAGACAATCTGTCATAGACTGGTTGACGCCAGTCACGCGATCCATCACGTGATTCCCAAGAAGCACCTCTAAGGTTTATATATACTCTGGAACTGACGGCTTCCCTGACGGGCATCTCTCAAAACATCGACGCTCTCTATCTTCTCTATTTTCCTTGATAATTAAATCCTAAAATACAGTGTGGGTGACGGGCGTTAGGCAAGGCGTAACGGCCTAGCTGACGGCCGTCACCAGGTCAGTCAGGCTCTTCTGGTCTCTATTCTGGACTTTGTAATTCCTCGCATTTAACGACTTGGCTACACGAGTCAGCAAAATAGTCAGGCTCCTTTTGTTTCACCAGAATTGCCTTGTTTAGACTCCTTTTTCCTACACATCAACAAAATACCAAGAAAGCATAAAATGAGAATATTTGGGCATATAATATACTCAGAATAGGGTCGCAGTCGACTAAAGTATGGGCTAAAGGTGTCGATTTAGGAGATAGAATGTGCCCACATGAACACCTCAAACTTTAACCTTTTTCATCCCAAGAAAGATATACTAAATAGTACATTAACCTACGCTCGATAAAACCCCAAGGATATACCCCGTAGGAGGAGTTTGAGCCTCCTTTATTCAAGAATTCAAAAACAAATACAAGTGCAACACATGATACTATCGCGATACAATCCTAAGACTCAACGCCTGGACTCACAATGCAAACACAATTCTAGAATAATGTCATGAAAAGGTTACAAAAATAGGATGAATAACGAAAACACTTATCAAATCAATGGACAATTTGTCTCAGGGTTGAGCATGCAAAAAGATCCTCACAAATCCTAGGAATTTAAAAGATTATGAAGGATGCAGTGAGTATAACATTAGATGAATCAAAACATGACACACAAGACATTATCATTCTTCAACTTGCTAGTGTGATCTCTCTTTTCTCTGTGCACAGAGCATAAGAATCTCATATGCTGGCAATAGCTATTCCATTCTCCATTAATCATAAAGATACATGGTAATCAAGAATTAGAAAGGACTTTACTAAGACTTGTAATGTAAGGCAAAGCTAAAGGTATGGAAGGTAGATAAATAGAACTTGCATAAACATTTCGGCCTAATTGCTTTAACTAACAAACCCCCATAATGTAGTACACTCATCCGCGTCCCTCAAATTCCGGACCTCCACTTACTTAGTGTTTTTCAAATATCCTTTTAATACAACTATTAATTTTGATGATAAACCCATATAATACTAAAATAATTTTTTTTTTGATGAATAAAAAAGTACTGCACCGTCGACCCCAAGATGAGAAGACTTTTGTACCATCAATAGGCATTGGATGTGATTGTTTCATGATCTACTTTTCAAGTTGGGCATTACGAATCTTCATGCTCTAACTTGAGGGGAGTGTAGATGGTAATTAAATCATAGAATATCAAATCAGAATAAATACGATTGATTTGTTCTGATTTTATTTTATTTTATTACAATAATTAATTTAAAATATTATGTATTATTTTATTTCCTATAGTTGATCTTGTATTCTCCTATATATAGGAGTATTTGAATAACATCAAGCAAGTTCTTTGTTTTTTATATTTTACACCCCGATTTCCACCTTTTCCAACCTTAACACCCAAAACTTTGATCTTTTGAATAGGATCAAAGTTTGTTATAAGCTGCAAATTATATTCATTAGGCACAATTCCAACATCTCCCTTTTAACATTCCCATACCCCAAATTTTCTCTACTCCAGAAGAAACTAAGCCAAAATGTGAGGGTTCAAATAATAACAAAGATATACAGAAATGAAAGGGCACACAGGCTTGAAGTGTTCGGGTTAGAAATAAAAGGCTCAAGCACAAAAAGGTGACTATGGATAAACAATGAACATGGTAGGCAATTTTTTATAGCTCAAATGGTCTCATGATGGTCATAAATCATCTTCCTAATTATCATGTCCTTTTTATTTCGTCTCAAGTGAATTACTATATAGTTTTAGGCTCATGCAACCACACATAGGAATAAGAGAATTTACACTAGTCTTGTGATATCTAGATAGCATCATATATGGAATGTTCGATTCATAGGGTCTCATACTCATTAATCCAACTAATCAATGATACATCCTAAAACTCGCAAGAAATAAAAGCATGCTTTCTACGAGTTTCATCATTTCAAACTAACCATCATACTAAGATATCCACTCCTCATCCAGAATTTTTTTTTTCCAGTTTTTTTCTTCAAAATGATGCATGATTATGCAAACATAAACACATATGCACACTACACAGACACGTACCACTATACTAAAACGATGCATTGTCCGTAGTGCGACTCAAAACAAAAGAAGAAAGGACTACACCAAAAAACATAAGCATGCATCAACAACTCACACTTTCTTAAATAGAGAAATCAAACAATCCTATAAGCATTCACTACCAGCACGATGTTCGGGTATTCAAAACCCACTAGATATGTATACTAAATTAACAGTAGTGTGACAAATATAAATAGAAGGGAGAGAAAAACTGCCCCTGAAGAACTGCTGCTTGATTCCTTACACAGAAGTGAGGGGTCGGGTGTGCTAATCCTCACTTGCACGCTCTAGAAGCCACGTTGGCAGAGCACATGCAAGTCACAACTCAAAAACACAAAAGATGATCAAACGCAACAAAAATAAACAATAATAGTGTTTCCCTAAGAATGTTAAACCAAACAACGCCAGATAATAATATGATCAAATAAAAACATGGCATGTATAAAAGATAAAGGGAACACTAAATGACCTAACACATATATACAAGTAGGTAAAAAGGCGCTCGTGGCCTAGTCCTCAGAGGAGGAATGACCAAGATCCATGTCGTCAAAGCAACCTCGCATTCACTCGTGATCCTCTCTATACCGCTCGCGATAGTCATCTACGAATGAATATATAATCTAAGTTCAATTGACCCAATTAACAACTCAAGGCCAATATTGTATGAGGTTGAAGATCCTTACCAAGAGCCCATGCCCTCCGTTATTCCATCACTACTAGTGATTGAACCAGATGATATCTCTGAACTAGATTCGGATGATCACATTATTATATATGTGGAAGATGGAAATTGAAGACAACAAAGACAACAACGATGAAGAGGGGTTCAACAATGATGAGAGACAATTTGATAAGGAGTAGGAATATTATGCTTTATATGCATGTGTAATAATTCGATGTGAAATGTTCACTTTGGCCGACGAATAGTTTCGTTAGCTAGGACGGCTTGTCTGGGGAATCTATATTAGTCGGCCAAGTAGAAAAAAAATTTATCGGCTAAGTCAGTTGACCACATTTTACCCAAACCATTTCAATGGAGCACCTACTTCCGTCAAATGAACCCTATTTTTCATACAGATAATAAAAACCACATTATCTACCATATAGATGGTGTTGCTTTATTAGATTCGAGTATGATGTTATACATATTTAAGAAAATCTATTTTGGTACAACACAACACATCAGTACTGCTAGTACTTTTTACATATGATTGTTTGATTGTTTGAATCCTTTATGAGACTTTATCGTATGAATTTGAAATTTTAATATGATTATGGTTATACTTCAGTACTCATAATATGTGGTCTTCATATCCGAATTACGATGAAATGGTCGCAAAATTAAAGAACGGGTTCTTTTGGGCAACTGGCCAACATTCTTGCCCGACTGATTGTGTCATCCTACACGACTGAACAGAGTAAGGCGGTGAGGAAAATCTTTCCCGACGAAACGGTAGCATCAGTCAAGAGGTTGTAAGGCCGACGAAATATCAATTCTTCGGGCAAGAGGGTCACAAGGCCGGCATAATTTGTTATCCGTCGGGCAAGATGGTCACAAGGCCGACGAATTAACGATTTCATCGGCCAAGATGTTACATAGATCTGAATAGGGAACCCCTCTCATTCTTCTTACTTATTCTTCTTCCAGACCTCTAAAACCCCCCGACGCACCTTCCAGCTGCAACATTCCTCCAGCGAGCTCCATCTTCCAAAACCCTAAAGTCGCGCCACGTCATTCCTCCGAAACCCTGAATCCACCGCACACCTCCGAGCCGAGCCCCAGTGCCATCCTCCTAGCCGAGCCACCACCGTCCTCCGAGCCGAGCGCACCTCCGAGCTACCGCCGTCCTTCGAGTCGCACCCATTTCCTTCGACCAGTAGGGTATTAAATTACCCTAATTTGATTTATGTTATATGATTCTAGGATTTAGTTGTGCAGAAACGAGTAGGAATTTGATTAGTGGGGATTTAAAATAGGTCATTAGGGGATTTTAGGGGAAGTAAGAAATTCAGGTTCAAATTAAGGGAATTTAGTGGAAATTATGGTTTAAATTAGGGGAAAATTGGGGTGAAACTTTAATTTAGGGGAAATTTGGGTTTAAGTAGGGGAATGTAGAGTGGAAAACTTGATTTTAGGGAATTTGGGGGTCAAACTTGAATTTATGGGAAATTTTGGGGTCAAACTTAAATTTATGGGAAATGTTGGGGTCAAACTTAAATTTATGGGCAAGTGGGGTGAAATTGAAGTTGAGGGGAAATTTGAAGTCAAACTATAAGTTAGTAGAGATTCGGGGTCAAACTGGGATTTTAGCGGAACGTACGTCTATAATATTGAGGTATTTTGCTATATATTATTTTCTATCTATTTTTGTATGTAGTATGGCCAGAAAGAACTAGAAGATAGCATTTTTGGCCTCCTTGGGGGCGAGCTTGGGGAACAGAGAGGAGGCTACTCACGAGTCCTCAAGTTTGAGCGCTTCCCTACCACCACCGATGTCGATGATTATGTCGCTCTTTCGAAGCCCTGGTACGACAATGTCGTCCACAACACCGGTCGATGCGCCTAGCATACGGAGCCTAGAGTGGGAAGAAGAAGATGAGAAGGCCAGCAAGTGTGGAATAGTGACCCTCTCGTACACTAGAGAAAATGGCAAGGCCTTCGAATGGGTGGCTGCTACAATGGGACGCGGAAGGAAGAGGACCAGTCAGTCCCATTGCCACACAACAGATCGTGAGGAACATGGGTTCCATGGTCCGCGACATGGTCCCGATGCTTGCGGTCGGGTTCGGAAACTAGACGGGAAGAGCAGGCAGACCCTGTTCCACCACCTCACTGTAAGTACAATACTTGATTCTTTCATTGATGTTTCAACATTAAATATGTTTGTACGATAATTTTAATTCGTATTTTCGTTGACCACAGTTCCGTTGCACTATTGGAGTAATACAGAGTGTAGCAACCGACTGTTACCAAGATTGGAAGCATGACATCAAGAAGTGGTGCACCAAATAGATCGTCAAGCACAAAACCGAAGCTAAACCAAATCTGGTTCTCCTGATCCCAAAAGAGTTCCTCCACGGCGTTGATCAGTGGTGTTGGTTGCAAAACCACTTTGAGGACCATAAACACAAGGTAATTTAATACTTTTAAAAGTTTTTTACTATTTTTTAATTACATTTTTTGCACTTGTTAGGAAAAGAGCACTCAGGTGAAGGAAACTCTAAAGGTCGGTCATCACACACACCACTCCGGGAGCATGTCATTAGACGATCACATAGAAAGGTAGTTCAGCAGCCCCGTCGTGTCCCATGTGGAGGCGTACAAGAATAATCACAAGGTGCATAACCCGTCCCAAGCAGTATGTCCTCTTAAACAGAAATTGCATTACTTTATATATATTTATGGGAGTTTTTTTTTAGAGAAATTTATGGGAGTTTATTGTGTGCATTTTGTACGTCTCTCAGAATGAGGATCAGAGGCTCTTGGACAAAGCGTTTGTCGAACGTCTTGCAAGACAGGAGGCTGACGAGGATGGAGTCTGTGACTCCTCATCTGTTAAGCAGTCAGCTTTTCCTAAGGAAACCCAGTTCTAGATCTTGAGCTGAGTCGTATGCCCGCGGAAGGGACCGTTCCAGCCAGGAGTCGAGAAGAGGGTATGCTTCCTGTTAGAGAGGGAAGTGGGTTGCTTGAGCACGTCCTCAGCGGATACGGCTAAGATGGCAATGTAGGAAGAAAAGATTGCCAGACTCGAAGAAGGCCGTGCCGAGGTCCTGCAGCCCTTGGCTGAGAAGCAGGAGCTGGTGAAGAAGTTGCTGGCGATGGTCGGCCAGAGGGCACCCGGAGATGACGACACAAACCTTCCACCTTTACAGTCCATGTAGTATCCTCATTTTTCCAGACTATTTCAATGTTTGAATATTTTGACACTTTTAATTGTTGGTTTTATTTTATTATTATTGATTTGGATATTTCTGTTTGAATGCATGATACTAGTGTAAATTTAACTTGTGTAATAGACTGAATGAACATTAAAATACAGGAAAACACATTTGTGTACAGGAATTGTACATTCCGAATCTGCCCAACGCTTGGCCGACGGAAATAGTTTGTCGCGCAAAAACACCATCCTAGCCGACAGAACAGAGACGTCGAGCAAGAGTTGAGTCTTGGCAGACATAGAGAAAGCGTCGGGCAAGATGAACCTCTTGAACGACAGCATTTGCGTCGCCCAAGCATGAAATCTTGTTCAACGTCACCTTTGTTTCAGTCACTACATCCAGCTTGCCCGACGTAATTTTCAGTCGATGAAGCGTCACTCTTGACCGAAACTTTTTTTTCCCATCAGTGAAGCGTCATACTTGGTCGATGCTTTTGTATGGCGTGTCTGGCAAAGGCTTGAACGGCGGTTCTTGGCCGACGGTATATTCCTCGCCTAAGGTCTTCGACGATGCCTTCATTTTCAAGGGCGACAAAATTGTTCAATCGGTCAAGATATATCATGTAGTGGTGCTACCAGACACAACTGAGAATGGGGTGCTCAAGGTTGTTCCTCAAAACCCTATGGAAATTCGAACAATCAAAAACAACAGTGTGCCCCTAATTCAATACCTGATTCAATGGTCTTCAAGCTCGGAGGAAGATGCAACTTGAGAGGACGCAAGAGAGATGATTCACAAGTTTCCTCGCATCATTTTTTTCTAACTTAAGGACAAGTTCAGAGTTGGGGACTGGGTGAGCTAGAACCGGAGTTTGCCCTGTTGTAAGTGTAAAAATCAGTGTAGCAACAAGAGTTTTCACTTTTGGGTCATGTATTATCTATACCTCTTTGAGGAACCTTGCCCAGGAAAATTAGGAACACTCTTAATTTCTGCAAATTTATGCTTAATTCAGTTCATTAAATCTCCCCAAGATAAAACAGTGTTTAATATCGTTAAGTCTCCCCAAGGCAACAAACATAAAAGGGTAGAAGGAACAGATCAATAATCATACGAGAAATATAGGGAATTTACATAATATGCTCTGTTTAAAGAAATTTCCATGTTACAAGCAGCCAACATATTGACAACCAAGTCACAAATAGAGTTTAGAAAACTTCCCAGTCCCAAAACAAAACACAATCATTCTTCACACAAATCAAATATCAGTTCTTTCTAGCACATGTTTACACACACAAACTCCTACCAAATACCACAAAACTAACCCTACAGATGTGTTCTGCTTGCTGCCTTAAGAGATGGGTAATTAGAAAATAGAAATTTCACTAGTTACACAAGCCAAAACAATACTGTACCCTCACACCACCAAGATAATCCGGAAACAACCCCTTGAGAGAACTTCACACTCCCTCTGGTATCTAAACTGGTCCCTATCGAGTCAACTACGACTTCTGAAGAACACACTTCTCATATAAAGCAAGAATATCTCTCTTGTTTGGATTCCTCAGCTGAAGCAGCTCGGCCCCAAAATTGTGTTTTGTGAGTTCCTGCTTGAGCTTCTGAACAGTAAACTTCGTGTAGTCCTCCTGGTTGGTTTGCTGGCTGTTGTTATCATCGTCGCCCCTGAAAATCGAACCACCATCTTCTTCCTGGAGAGGGCTGGTTGTGCTCCTGGACCTCTTGTTTCCTCTTGGTCTACCATCATTTGCGTCCATGTCTTGAACAGAGTCCATACCCATCTCAAAGTCATCAGCCCTAACCCGTTTCCCATGAGAAGCGGTCTTGAGCTTAGCATCCAATGCTGTTTCAGTGAGACGAACAGAAGTCAACTCCCGCTGCAGCGAATCGATCTTTGCATGTGCAGATTGCAGCTGAAGAGAGAGGGTTTCGGCCCTGCTGTTTGCTTCTGCACGTGCAGTTCGTTCTGCATCTAGCAAGCCTTCGAGGACTTCAACAGTTTTGGCTCTGTCCTCGTTGTTTGATTTCAATAGTGATTCAATTTCTCTTTCACGTTCATCAACCCTTGCCTCCAGTAATGAAACTTGCTGAACAGCCTCCAGCTCTGAGGAGCGTATTTTTTGCAGTTCATCCTCCAAGTCACCTTTTTCTCTCTCTAGATTTTCTATGCACCTATCTGACCTCTCAATCCGGGCAAGTCTTTCCATGGCCAACTTCTGAATCTCGCTCTTTTCCTTTTCAGCAATGGCTGCTTCAGCTCGTGCTTTATCAGCCAATTCAGTTGCTCTCTTTGCTTCTTTTTCAGCAACTCTACACCTTTCTTGCACTTCCTCAAACCTTTTGAACTCAGGTAAGTACTTTTCCTCGAGATGAAGTTTCTCCTGTTCCAATATCCTGGCTTCTCTCTCAAATGATAGGGCCTTAGCATTAGCAGCTTCTAGTTTCTCTCCCAAGTCCTTGATTTCAACCTTCAGTGACGATATCTCTACATCATAGCTTCTCAGTTTAGACTCGGCAGCCTGAAAAGGAAAACATACTCAAGAAATAAGCAAACATACAGGAATGATATTCCAGTATATGAATGTTGGATGCTCAAACAGCTTGAGCTTCTAACATCAATAGATCCACATATATTCACATCTCCAGGGGATCCCAATTCGAATACCATCTTCATATACATTCTGTTATCTTAACACGTCCATGGTGTCCTATATTCTCATCATATCAATAGACTTTAAACTGCACATCTCCCTAGGATGGATTTAATGAGTTTACTCCCAACTTTAACTATCGGAGTAAGTGTCCAGGGATAAATTTAATCATTCTAGCCATAAATTCATATTGAACCTAAACATATCAAAATAGTTTCAAGAGCTCCAGTCTTTTATGTTTTATAATGTTTACATCCCCTGACAAATGAGATTACTGTTGAAGACTATTCTAACTGTGTGCAAGCACATGCGGATAATGATGATGTTTAACAATAACATATTAGCGTAGCTGAGAAAGTGCAAAAAAAGTCACCTTCAACTCTAACTTAAGAGTTGTTAAGCACTGTTCAGCAAACTCAAGCTTTGCTGCCTTCTCCCTTATTTCTTCTTCCTGCATATACCATGAAATAAGAGAATGAGACTACTTCTTTTTTGCATCCTCAAACACAATGAATTAAGTACAAGCAAAGAAAGAGATACCTTTTCTGTTAAAGTGATGGCAAATTCTTCCCTCAGAACATCTTCTCTTCGCTGTGTTTCCTTTGTTGTACGCTCTTGAACAATTGCTGCCTTCTCCAAGGCAGCTTTTGCTTCTCTAACTGCAATGTCATACTTCCTTTTCCACTCTTGTGCTTCCTCCTGAGCAGACTGAGCTTGCTCCCGAGCAGCACCCAACCTAACTTCTGCAGCAGTGGTCCGGGATTTGAGGACTGCAATTTCTGAAGAGGCCTGATCCTCCTCAGCTCTCTGCTTTGACAATACTTGATCATATTTTCTTTTCCAGTCCAAGGATTCTTGCTTGGCAGAATCCAATGCTTTCAACAAGCTGGAACAATTTCCATCCAATGAAGTA
>JAYMSW010005080.1:0-10377 GCA_036897725.1 Erodium texanum | reverse complement strand
TCCGGGTTCATAGAGTTACATCCATAGCAATAATTCTAAAACAATGATTAGTTATTGATTCCTAATTAGGTGCAGCGGTTTACTCTCAAAGTAGTATTAACCCCCTCCCGGCATATTAAACTATCATAGAAATCGCACATCCTGGCAGTTTGTCAGACTGGTGATGTCGGACAACCCTAAGGCATAAAGTTCTATGTAAAAACTAACACCAATCCTAAGAAAGGCCTACGCTACCGCTAAAGTCCACCCTACCAATCTCTGGTTGAGTTTCTCAAGCTAGTGATGTAAACAAGGTTCATCTAGATCTGGTCCAACCTATTATTACCTGGTGAAGGCGCTCTTAAAAGTTTAGAATCAAAACAATAATTGATCAGATTAAGTTTAGCATTAAGTTCTGACTAGATGAAATCCTATTAGTAAATCAACAAACAAATCATTGACTATGTTATTGCCATGGAATCACAAACCTTAATTCGCCATAACCCTAGATTATGAGGATTAGTTACACATGGAAGAAGAAGAACGATCAAAGATAGATGAAAACGATAACATATATATCTATATATAATTAAAGGGAAAATGTGGTCTTGCCACATGTACCATTCTACTACTGGAATGTGTTGCTGTCTACACCCAGAGATGGGCTGAGATTTGGCGGGGAACCCTAAACACTTTGCATTCCATTTGGTTTCCCCAACTATTCAGACTGCTCGCATTCCTACGGCTATGCTTCCGTGGATTTGATGAAGCCGATTCGTCACTGCAACACTACCCCGCCTCTTCACTTTCTTCTCTTTTGAATGTTCACCTGTTACAGGTAAATCTTAAATTTTTGTTCCAGTCATGACTTCTTAATATCCAATCCTCCGATCTTAAATTTTTGTGTATAAAATGGAACGAAAGATCGGAATCGACTTCGTGTTCTAGCAAGAAATAGAAAATGGTTCTGACTGTCACTATTGCTTCAAGCCCAAGCTGCCTGAATTTCAAATCAATAAAGAAGAAGGTCAAAATGCTCCGTTTTACTTAAGTATCTCGCCAGTGCTTCACTTGCGCTCCTCACTGCCGCGTGTCCTCTACTGATTCGTGCCCAAAGTAACCGTTGGCACTATGTCTCTTCCTCATCATGGTGGTCCTCTCCGTACGTAGAGGTCGTGGTACAGACTAGCAAGAGATAGGGAGTAAATATTAGTATCGTGGGCGTCCTAGGGTTCTCTAGTTTTTGGCTATTGCTAATTTCTCTTCTTGCAATTTCCTTTCTAGTGTAAGGTAGAAAAACGGCTCTGTAGTAGAGCCGTCTCTGTAATCCAGATTATCAATCCAATCTTGAGCTTTGTATCCCGAATTTCCATTTGTGCAACTTGAGTGTCCATTTCACACTCAACAGTGGTATCAGAGCTTTCATCTAGCAACCTGTAAAATGGCGATGGATGAGGTCATTTGTGATACTCAGTGAGAAATGAGGTGGACTCGCTTAGATCTGAGATCCACGGAATGGGTCAACAAACTAGAGCTGAGGTCGAGAATATAAAAAACAAGCTAGATAAGCTCGACTGAAGAAATCTGCCAAAGAATGGCCTTGTTGATGTAGGACCGAGACTTTCACTTCCAACCACCAGACTCGACAAGAAATGGCAAGGCTCCTGTGTCCCCTCCTCCTCCAAGTTCCCTAAAAAAAGAAGCAAACATCATCACCACCTAAAAACCCACCGCACGTAGCCATACCCACACCACCTCAACAAGACATCCCCAACTAGGCACATGATTAAGCTCAATCGGACTTTTCAAACCTAGTTGTGCGGAATCTAGCTTTAGAAACCCCATTCGTATCATCAGGCTCACCTGCTATGGGCATTCCAATGCCTTCCCTGACCCAGAAACCCCCACCCCCATCACCAAATTTTTTTCCCCACCCACTCATGTCACATAACCCATCGCAACCTATCCGTCAGCCCTTCCATCCTCACACATCAAACCACAATACAACACAGACACTTCACACAAGCCAAAATCACCGTTCATACCACCCACACATTAAGACACCGACCCTCCAATTTCCTTTGTTTGATGGAAATAATGTCAAAGGATGGATAAGGAAGTGCACTGTCTATTTTAATTATTGTGAGATTCCTGAAGAACACAAAGTTAAATTAGCTTCCCCCCACCTAAATGGACCAGCTGAGTTCTGGTTTGCTGAATTTTGTATGGGAAAAGGCTTGATTCCATGGGATATGTTCTGTAATGCGATTATTTGGAAGTTAGAAAGGTTCGGTCATGAAGACTTGCAGATTGAATTCAAGTAGTTGCAGCAAAAAGGTTCCCTCCTTGAATATGAAATGTAGTTTGGGGAATTAAAGGTGATGATGCTCAACAAACTACCACATCTTACTGAGGAGTACTTTGTGTCGAATTTCATTGGAGGGCTAAATCCTTAGATAAGAGTAGGAGTGCAGTTACTAAGCCCGAGATCATTGTCCCATGCCATGTATATTGCCAGACATGAAGAGTTAAGGCTTCTTCAATGTCAACAAACCTTTGCACCCAAACAACAGCCACCAATGTTTTTCAAACCCAGACACCAACCTTACCCCACTCAACCTACACCTTTACCAACACAAACCAGAACACACCCCAACCAACCCACCCAAGCACCCTACACAAAAATACACCCCATGACAATTGAAAAGAAAACAAAAAAAGGTGTTTGTTTTACCTGTCTTGGTTGGACCTAGTGCTTTCGATTTTATCCTAATAAGAGCAGACTCTACATGATCTCCTATGATGTTGTTGTTGATGGTAGTGAAGACACCCAGAAAGGGGAAATACAATTACCACAGGAAGTCATGGAAATTGAGGAAATATTGGATGAATTTAACCTGTGTGATTTTAGGGTGGAACACTTGTTTTTAGTGAAGGAATCCAAACCTGATGCTTCAATCAAAGTTGTAGGTATGGCATTGGGTAAGAATGTTTCCTTATTACTTGATCCTGGGGCTACTAAGTCATTCCTTGATATCAAAATGGCAAGAACATTGGAGCTGCAACTAGAGCCTGGGCCATCTGTAATACTCAAAATGGGAAATGGAATCAAAGAGGTCTACAACACTGTCTATACACTTCAATGGCAAATTCATGGGGAACAATTCACATGGCAGTTCTTAGTAATGACATTGGGTGATTATGACATGGTATTGGGAGTGGATTAGCTTAGGACAATCACTCCCATCTTACTGGATTATGAAACTAGAGCTATCATAGTGAAGTATAAGGGCAAGTGGCTAGTGATGCAGGAAAGCAACACCAAAGGGCAATGTGAGATGATATCTATGCCCCAGGTTCTCAATGAGTTAAAACAGGGCAATGACTTATACTTGGGCCAGCTATTTCTGGTAGTAGACACTCACTTTGATATCACTCCAACTTTAGATTTAATAAGTGTATTGCAGGAGTTTACTGATGTGTTCTCTACACCCACAGACCTTCCACCAAGAAGGCACAATGATCATGGTATCCTTTTACTTCCTGACTCAAAACCCCCATCCATCAGGCCTTATAGGCATAGTTTTACACAAAAGGGTGTCATTCAGAAAATGATACAAGAAATGTTGACAAATGGAATTATACAGGAAAGCACATCTCCTTACTCTTTTCCAGTGTTACTTGTGAAGAAAAAAGATGGTTCCTGGAGGATGTGTGTTGACTACAGACAACTAAATGACCAAACAGTTAAGGACAAGTTCCTTATTCCAACTATTGATGAATTACTTGATGAGCTACAGGGCAGTACCTTCTTTTCTAAGATTGACCTCAGAGTAGGTTATCATCAGATCAAGATAAGGGAGGGTGATGAGTTCAAGAAAACATTTCGAACTCACAGGGGGCATTATGAATTTAAAGTCATGCCTTTTGGGTTGACTAATGCACCCTTTACATTCCAAGCTCTAATGAACCAGGTACTCTCTAAATTTCGGAGAAAATTTTGCCTTGTTTTTTTTTTTATGACATCTTGATATATAGCAAATTTTGGAAAGAACATTTGCTGCATTTGAGATTGGTCTTGCAAAGACTGAGATAAGTGAAATTATTTGCAAAGCTTCAAAAATGTGACTTTGGCAAACAAAGAATTGAATATTTGGGGCATATCATTACTCCTCAAGGTGTGTCTACTGATCTTGGAAAAATAGAGGCTATGATCAACTAGCCTATTCCAAAAAAATCTAAGGGCATTAAGGGGCTTTTTGGGTTTAACTGGTTATTATAGAAAGTTTGTCCAAGGCTATGGGGTCATATCAAAGCCTCTATCTAATTTATTGAAGAAAAATGCCTTTACCTGGTCTGTTGAAGCTCAAGCTAGCTTTGAAGCCTTGAAGATTGCAATGTCCACTACACCAGTATTGGCCCTTCCTAATTTTGAGCTTCCATTTGTAATTGAAGCTGATGCTTGTGACTTGGGAATAGGAGGTGTACTGATGCAGCAAGGGCACCACATAGCTTACATGAGTAGAGCATTAGGGGAAAGAAGCATGGGACTATCTACTTATGAAAAACAACTACTGGCTTTAATTGCATGCATTCAACAGTGGAGGCATTACATCTCTCACAGCAAGTTTATAATAAGAACTGATCAGCATAGTCTAAAATATTTGTTGGAACAGAAACTTACTACCCCTTTTCAGCACAAGTGGCTAGCTAAACTGTTGGGTCTTGACTACACTATTGAATACAAGAAAGGCAAAGACAATGTGGTTGCTGATGCTCTTTCTAGAGTGCAATAGGTAGATTACATAGCTATCTTTACTTTTGTCCCAGCTTGGATAGTTGGAACCATGAAGTGATCAACAGTTATGAGGAGGATGAAGAAATAGTTGGTTTATTCCTGCAACTATCTTTAGCACCAGATTTACTTCTTGAGTATACAATTAAACAAGATATGTTAACCTATAAAGGGAAGCTAGTGTTGGGCAAGGCTAATGGAGTAAGAACAAAGATCATGGAATTTTTTCACGGATCTGCATTAGGGGGCCACTCTGGAATCACTATTACCACTAAGAGGATCAAGTCTTATTTCATTTGGAGTCATATGAACAAGGACATCTATATAATTTTGTGCAGGAATGTGATACTTGTCAGAAATGTAAAGCTGAAAATGTTCTTCCTCCAGGGTTGTTGCAGCCCTTACCTACTCTATCAATGCCTTGGAAACACATTTCCATGGATTACATTGAAGGTCTTCCTATCTCAGAGGGAAAGAACTCAATATTGGTAGTGGTGGATAGATATACTTAGTATGCCCACTTCTTAGCACTTTAACACCCTTACACTACTGTGAAACAGTGGCACGAGTTTTCTTTAACTCAGTATTCAAGTTTCATGGGATGCCTGAGACCATAGTCTCTGACAGAGACAAAAAATTTCTCAATAACTTTTGGTCAAAATTATTCAAGAGGGTGGGAGTTAAGCTCAATCTATCCACTGTGTATCACCCTCAATCAAATGGCCAAACTGAGAGGGTAAATCAATGTTTAGAAAATTACCTTAGAGCAATGACTCATCAAGTTCCAAGGAAATGGCTCAAGTGGTTAACCATGGCAGAGTTTTTGTATAACACCAGCTTCCACTCATCACTCAACATGTCACCATTTCAGGCCTTGTATAGATATGGGCCATCTATTTTCCACCTTGCCGGGGGGACTTCAAAGGTGGAATCCGTGGAAGCATTTTTGAGGTAACGGCAGGACCAAACAAAAGTTCTACAAGAAAATTTAAAGAAAGCCCAGGAAAGAATGAAACTCTATGTCGATAAGAAGAGATCTGAGAGGACTTTTTCAATGGGTGATTGAGTATACTTAAAGCTCCAACCCTATAGGCAATCCTCAATCAACTTAAGAAAGTCGATGAAAATTTCAGCTAGATCCTTATTAGACTGTGGAAAGAAAAGGCTCAGTGGCATATGAACTGAGACTACCTCCGGACTCCAAAATACATCCGGTCTTCCACGTTTCACTTCTAAAGAAGTACTTGGACCACAAGAATAGACTCCTACACAATCTACCCGACACCACTGAGGATATGAACTGAGACTACCTTCGGACTCCAAAATACATCCGGTCTTCCACGTTTCACTTCTGAAGAAGTACTTGGGCCACAGGAATAGACTCCTGCACAATCTACCTGACACCACTAAGGATGGCCAGCTAAAATTGCAACCTTTTTCCATATTGCAAACACGCATGGTCAAGAGGAACAACATTGTTGTGGTCCAGTATTTGATCCACGGGGAAAGGTCTACCATTAACGATGCTACTTGGGAGGATGCTTCGATCATTCGTTCCTAATTTCCTGAGTGGATTAGCAAAATCCAGGCTTGAGGTCAAGCCTGGTTTGGGAAGGGAGCATTGTCACGATTGCTTGAATCCCAAGCTGCTTGAATTTCAAACGAAGAAGAAGGTCAAAACGCTCCGTTTTACACCAGCGCTCCTTATTGTCGTGTGTCCTCTGCTGATTCGTGCCCAAAGTAACCGTTAGCACTATGTCTCTTCCTCATCGTGGTGGTCCTCTCCGTACGCAGAGGTCGTGGCACAGACTGGTAAGAGATAGTGAGTAGATATTAATATCGCGGGCATCTTAGGGTTCGCTAGCTTTTGGCTGTTATTAATTTCTCTTCTTGCGATTTCTTCTTTTTTTTTGATGGAGCAATTTCCTTTCGAGTGTAAGGTAGAAAAACGAATCTGTAGCAGAGCCGTCTATGTAATCCAAATTATCAATCCAATCTTGAGCTTTGTCTCCCGAATTTCCGTTTGTGCAACTTGAGTATCCATTTCACACTCAACACTGACCTCCTCAATAGAGTCGCCGGTCCGTAACCAGGGATGAAGTTCCTGAGATTCGCGTCGATCCCTGTATTATCGGTGCTCTGGTTGATGGGTTTCGTCTATTACATCACTGTTCACGTTTTCATTGAAGATTGGGTTGGGTCGCAGAGCTCACCTAGCACCTTGAACACTTACATCTTCACCATGGCTGCTCTATCTCTTTTCTACTTTTTTGCTTGCATCTTCATCGATCCAAGTCATGTTTGGAGTCTTACTCATGTGTGCTGCTTCAATTTCATGAGGAGCTTGACGTAACTAGCAGATTGCGGAATTACCCCCAATTTTCTGTGAAGCTTTGATTAATTCTGCAATTCTCTTTGTATGTTTTTTGTGAAATTTGGTGTTTTGTTGGTCGACTTTTTGGTGTAACTTTCTGTGATTCTATGTATGATTGTTTTATATATGCTAGTGACACCCATGTTTTGTCATCTGATTCTTGTACTGCCCATATGGAACAACAATTGAAAATTGGTTAAAAGCTTGTCTTCATATTTTGTTTTTCAGTTTCTGGGTTTCCTTTGACATTGACATTGTTATGTTTGCATCATGTTACGACAGGTTTCTTATATTCAGTCTACTCCCAGTTGTTATAGATTTTTGGATTTGGAAGGTTCTAGCAAAAATGAAAAGATCTTTTCTCTGGTATATACAACTTCAAGATAGAGTTTATCATAAAAATATGCTTTCTTTAAATCTTTAACATTACCGTTCATTGGGCAGCATTAGAAACACAGAGATCCACATTGTTGATTGCATGAGGCTTTTCATCAATCTCATTAACTAAGGTTGAGTTCTTCTATTAATCTTATGTTTCTTGCAGATTGCGGAATTACCCCAATTTTCTGTGAAGCTTTGGTCAATTTTGCATCTTGTGTTTCTCCAAATGGTTCTGAGAAAGATGCACTTGATAATACTTGTGAAGCTCGTCTTACTCATGATCCTAGCACGAGGGAATGGCTGAGGATATTTTGGTTAAGAAACGGGGAAGACATCGCCCTCTTGTGCAAGTATTGCAAAATAGTGCAGTTTCAGAGTTCTCTGATTCCTTGGTACTGTTTCTACTTCTATTCCAGGAGTGGAGCAGATGGGAGCAGTTAACCATGCAAAGAGGAGTAGATATATATACTTTCCATTGCCAACCAAGTCTGGTGACTCTCTAGACTATAAAGAAATTCCTGATTCTGGTTCTTTTCTTGAAGTCTGGGTTTATGGATAATGTTCCCTTGGATTCTTCCGAGTTTGATTCTGATGGTGATTCTTTTGAGAATGAGCCAGACATGGACTTAGAGATGACGGCATTTTCAGGTTGAGTTTCTTATCAGTTTACTAGACTGATTCTTGTATGCATATTCTGAAGTTTTTTTTTAAAATGCAGTTTATGCTCTTTATATGCTGACTTTAGGCTGCACATTATAGAATTTGAGGCCTTTTGAGTTTTTCTGAGTCTGGGATACATAGGTTTAGCCATATCATTGGTAGATTATGATAGTTAAACTGACTATCCTCTGGCTCTTCCTTATCTTCTCTTATCTAAATACTAACTCCGTGCACATGTTTTATGCGCATGCATATTATCCATAGTATGGGTAGTGAGGAAGTTGTTATAATAGATCATTCCTTCACTTTGCTCTAATAACATAGTTACATAACTGCATGGAAGTTGCAATAAATTTTGAATGTGGTGTTAAAATGCATAACTATATGAAGGCTTGTGCATCACCTCTTATTTTAGGATCATAAATGTTTAAAACTGCACTTCTTACATATGTATGGTAACACAATGAATCCAATACATGACAAAATTAGTTCAAGGGGTTTATTGTTGATTGTTGTTATACTACATGTCGGGTTTAAAGACGTGCTTGGTTAGGCGTATTACATGTTCAGAAATGTTCCACAAATGTTTTGTTATGTTCGTCCATTATAATGCATGTAGCAACCTTTGCTAATACAATATGCATGTTTGTTTGCGAACTGCTGTGACCTTACCAACTTTTACTTCTAATTGAATCTTGCACATAAGGTTTTGCTTCATTCATTTACTCAGGTGATATGTTCACTTTCCAGTTTTACATCAGCATCTATGTTTTGTTTGCTCATTTGCTGTTCTTCCCACAGAAACTGATCCGCATGCTCTTGGGAGATCTGAACCGCTGGAAAAATACAGAAACTTAAGCAGCGATGAGGTAGAAGAGTCTACTAACTCTGGTGATACATTCTACAACCCTACTCCTGCTACCACAACAGTGCTCAGATGGAAATCAAAAGGTAAGAGGAATGTCCGGAATCTTCCTAGAGAAGCCTTTAATTTAGGCAAGAGGACATCACGCCATAATCTGAGTTTCTTGCATAATGATGATACTGATTGGAATTGGAGGGATGTTGGGGGTCTAATAGGCAACAGAGGTTACTCTGTCACCAAGATATTCATCGAAGACTCAAAATATGCCCCATTGGGAAGTGCTCGTCGAGGGTGGATATGCACTTGAAAAGGCACACAATGGTTTACAAAAAAAATTGAACATCTTGACAAAGTTGTGCATAAATTGGGTTAAGCTTCATAACTCAAAAGCCAATCTTTATAGTTGTGTTAGGCTCTTCTTTGTGAGAACTTTTCAGGTCAAAACAGTCATATACAGGTGATCTTAATGGCTTGACTCTACAATCCATGTGTTGCCTTTTCTTTCAGTTGACTTGGATTATCTTAGGCTTGCAGGGCTAAAAAGGCCTAGGACAACAGATGCCATGAGTCTTATACATCAGCTGGCTTACAGTTGAGCCCTTTTGTCCCTATTAACTATGTCCACCTAATGCTTCCCTACAACCCAAATTACATACGTATATTCTCTTCCGTAGTGAAGAAGTTGTTGATTGTGTTGTGTCATGTACACTTATACTAGTGTCGCGACGGGACTTCTTTTTCTTTCAGGGGTAATTATTAAAAATTGCCTATATGAATTGTACACATACTAAAAACTATCCAAAGTTTAAAACATACTACGGGTTGCCCAGCGAATTGGATCGAAAACCCAAACATTTCGTTAAGTTAGATGAAAAATTCCAGAATATTTTGCTAAAATTGATGGAATTGAACAGAGTATTCCAATTTTTCCTTAAATGATATCTTTACCCTTTGAATATTCAATACATTATTTTTAGACATAAAATAAAATTGGGGATGCTGACGTTAGCCTCCTTCAACCTCCAAAGTCCGCGACGCAAAACTGAGCTGTTGTCCGTCGTCCACAGTCCGTTGCCCCTCTGGTTTAGGCAAACGTGACGGAGCTCGGGGACCTCAACCCCCTGTTCGAATCGGCGCCTCAAGGCATCATCTGCGCTCGAACCAGGGAGCGTTCGTTCGATCGGCATCTGAAGATGAGCGAGAGCTGAAGTCGTCATCTCCGTCGCCGATCTAGGGTCCAGATCGACGATTCGGAAGCTTTCTTCTCCGTCACAGATATGGGGTTTCATATTGGCGGGGGGGGGTGGGCTTCTCCCCCCCCCA
>JAYMSW010005079.1:0-10378 GCA_036897725.1 Erodium texanum | reverse complement strand
ATGGCTGTACTGGGTTTTGAGTGAATTTCGCACTTCTGTATTGGAATCTGGATTATAGCATCTAGGATTTCTGCTTTGGCTGCATTGTTTTTAGGGAAATGGGTAGGAGTGAACTGTGTAATTAATACACGTTTTGCTGTAATTGCATCGCTGGTTTGTTGCTAGGTTAATGACTTAGTTCTAGTTGTCAGTTCTTTCAGTTGAACTGGACATGTCTTAATATAGAAGAATTAGGTGTCTGATTGGTGGAATTGAAGCTTGAGATGCTTAGCTTGAACCTTCATCCCCCCTACATTGCATTTTCTTATGCCTCATTTTGTTTTGGGGAAGATTGTAATTTGTGTGGAAATCAGGAAAGGTGTAGTTATTGTTTGAGTCAGTGAGTTTACTATGTTGTAAGTGGTTGCAATACGTAGAAATGAGTTCATTTATGGATGGACTGTTGAGTAATACAAGGTGAATAACAGACTATACTGAAACATGAACAATGGATCATTGTTGGTTGAGAAACAACCCTCAGATGGACTATACTGGAATGTGGAGGTTTTGCCCTATTCTACAGTCTCAACTCAGTTATATGATGTTTGCTCTAGGGATGGGTTCTTATCGAGTTGCCATTGTACCTGAACTTAGCTTTGCTGCAGTCTGAAATGACAGCAACCTTTCTTTTTTTAAAACTTCTCATTTATATAGCACAGTACCTGCAGTTTTGCTGATTAAAAAAAAATATGGTTTCATCAGTTTTCATTTTTGTTGTTAATGGAAATGAAGTTTATGTCTTACCCCCAAATTTGTCATGCTTTTCTATTGCTTCCTGAATGTGACTTTGCCTTGAATCATAATCCACTGTTTTAGTTCGCATGGCATGTAAATTCTTGTACTTCTACTCCTGATTTTCATTCCTCATGGACTGAGAGCTCCTTCATTTATGGCTTTTTTTTGTCAGTGTATCTTCTTCACAGCTCTGACATTGTATTCCCAATTCATTGTCATTAATCATTATTACTCTTACCATTGCAGCTATAGTGCTTGCTTAATTTATAAATCCCCATATTAATGGCGGTGTGGTTTTGCTGGCTTTACTTATATCATTAAATATTTGCTAACCTGTGATGACCATCACGAAGAGTATGCCTTGTCTGTTTCTTTAACCCATATCATGCAATGTAAAATGCACTTAATTAACTTAGTTATGTCATGGATTGTATACGCAGTCACTGCAACAACAATTGCTGAGAAAACCAGGAGGAAATGAAGCCCTTCTAGCCTGTCAGGCTGGAAGTCTCCAAGGAGTAATGGGAGGCAGCGATTATTCTTCAACCCCAGGCTCCATGCAACTGCCTCAGCAACCCAGAAAATTCTTTGACTTGGCTCAACAGCATGGTTCTCCCCAAGAGGGCCAGAATCGGAATCAAGGTGTTGAGCAACAAGTATTGAATCCGGTTCATCAAGCTTATCTCCAGTTTGCTATGCAACAGAAATCAGCTTTGGCAATGCAAACTCAGCAACAAGCTAAAATGGGAGGGTTGGGTCCCACCGCTGGCAAAGACCAGGACATGCGTGTAGGAAACATGAAAATGCAGGAATTGATTTCCATGCAATCTGGTAATCAAGCTCAAGCCTCATCCTCCAAGAACTCATCTGAACATCTTGTTCATGGTGAAAATCCCATGGAGCAAGGCCAGCAGCCACCCTCAGATCAGAGGAATGAGCCAAAACTTTCAACTCAGCAGGCAACTATTGGTCAAATGATGTCTGCAAATGCAACAAGGCCCATGCAGATGCCACAGACTCAGCAAACTATTCAAAACATGGCAAACAACCAGATTGCTGTGGCTGCACAGTTACAAGCTATGCAGGCATGGGCACATGAACGCAATATTGATTTGTCATCTCCTGCACATGCTGGTTTGGCTGCACAGTTTATGAGAATTGCTGCCATGCAGCAACAGAAATTTAGTGAAAGCAATATGGTTCCACAATCGTCACCTGTTCCAGTGTCAACACAGCATGTTACTTCTCCACCAGGTCCAAGTGAGAGTTCGCCCCATGGTAATTCTTCCAGTGATGTATCTGGGCAACCTGGGTCTGCTAAAGCTAGGCATGCAATTCAGTCCGGGGGATTTGCCTCAACTGCAGGATATTTAAATAATCCTGGCAACACTGCCATGCAACAGTTTGCTGTTAATGGGAGAGAGAATCAATTGCCATCTAGACAGTCATCTGTGACTGGTAATGGAATGCTTCCCATGCATCCTCCTCAGTCGTCATCTGCAAATGTTAGCCAAGGTCCAGATAACTCTTTGCATGCCAAAAATTCATCAATTGGAGCAGAAACTTCACAAATGCAGTATCTAAGGCAGCCAAATCGATCATCTCCACTAGCTTTGGGTCCCTCTAATGATGCTGGTTCTACTACGCAGGGTGGAGAGGTGGTCCAGACGCATCAGCAGCGTCTTGGATTTACCAAACTACAACTGCATGTTCTTAAGGCACAAATACTAGCATTCAGGAGGCTAAAGGTTTAAATCACACACACACACACTCTCTCTCTGCCATCCATGCACATTCATAATTTCTTACTTGTTGCCATGTGTTGCTCATTTGGGAAGTATAAAAACATTTGATGCAGTTAATTAATTGTAGTGAATGGTGTTAACGTTTGTTCTTATCTTGGCCGGCAGAAAGGGGAGGGTTCTCTTCCGCAAGAGCTTCTACGAGCTATTGCTCCTCCACCACTTGAATTTCAGCCACCACCCCCCGCCGCCATTTCTCTCTACTGGAGCAAATAATCAGGATAAGTCTGCAAGCAAGAACGTTAATGAAGAGCACGTAAGGCATTTAGACTCCACTGAAAAGGGTTCTCCATCAGTAACATTAATGAATGGACCAAGTTTTTCGAGAGAGGAAGCTGTTACAAGAGAAGAGAAGGCAACTGTATCAACAGTTCAGGTTCAAGGTACACAGTCGCCGGCTGTGACGAAGGAATCTAAACCTGTGGTACCTGCTGGAAAAGAAGAACAGCAAGCAACTGCCTTTGCTGTCAAATCGGACCAGGAAGTTGGACATGGGAATCAGAAAAATACGAGTAGAAGTGATTTTACTGTGGATAGAGGAAAAGCTGTTCTACCACAGATTGGTGGATCTGATGCCATGCAGGCTAAGAAAACAGCACAAGCCAGTACACCCCAGGCAAAAGATGTTGGCTCAGCCAGAAAGTATCATGGGCCACTCTTTGATTTTCCTTTTTTCACTCGGAAACATGACTCATTTGGCTCAGCTATGATGGTTAATAGCAATAACAATCTAACTTTGGCGTATGACGTTAAAGATATTCTCTTTGAGGAAGGGACAGAAGTAATAAGTATGAAAAGGACTGAAAGTTTAAAGAAGATAGGTGATCTATTGGCAGTTAATTTAGAGAGGAAACGAATTAGGCCAGATCTTGTAATGCGGTTACAAATTGAGGAAAAGAAACTTAGGCTTTTAGATGTACAGGCTCGCTTGAGGGAGGAAGTTGATAAACAGCAGCAGGAAATAATGTTAATGCCTGATAGACCATATCGTAAGTTTGTGAGGCTGTGTGATCGCCAGCGTTACGAGTTGAACAGGCAAGTTACTGCCTCACAAAAAGCCATTAGAGAGAAGCAACTGAAATCCATTTTCCAGTGGCGAAAGAAACTTCTGGAGGCTCACTGGGCCATCCGTGATGCTCGCACTGCACGCAATAGGGGAGTTGCAAAATATCATGAGAGAATGTTAAGAGAATTTTCAAAGAGGAAGGATGATGATCGGAATAGAAGGATGGAAGCATTGAAAAACAATGATGTAGAAAGATACAGGGAAATGTTGCTGGAGCAGCAGACAGGTATGCCCGGTGATGCTGCAGAGAGATATGCCGTTCTTTCATCATTCTTGTCGCAGACTGAAGAATATCTTCATAAACTCGGAAGTAAAATAACAGCTGCCAAGAGTCAGCAGGAAGTGGCGGAGGCAGCAAATGCCGCTGCAGCTGCTGCCCGATCACAGGCAAGATTTATCCTCCTATTTTTAGTCATTATTTTCTCTTTTTAAGTTGCAACCCGTTAGATTAGCAAATCTGATGAGGAAACATTTTGGTTATTCTTTGCATAGGTCCTGTTTGTTGATAGAATCTAATCTGTTATGTTTGCTGATAAAGGGCCTTTCTGAAGAAGAAGTTAGGGCTGCAGCTTCTTGTGCTGGAGAGGAAGTAATGATAAGAAACCAGTTTATGGAGATGAATGCACCCAAGGATAGTTCATCTGTTAACAAGTAAGTTAATGATCCAACTTCTCATTGGATCAGAGAAAATTGCATTTGTATCTGCTGGACTGGACAAAATTATTTTATGCTTTTGTTAAGTAGGAGATATTTAGAGAAGATAAACACTGCTTCGTATAATTAGGAACAATTGAGGTGGGTGGCTTCATAAGATGGTAGCTTAGTGCTGGAGGTGTAGAAAATGGAATAAATGTTCCTTATGAATGATTCTGAATCTGTTACACATATTGCAATGTTTTTTTTTTAGTATTTATAGTTTATACTTAATACAAGGCTCTGTTATATGTATGGATAATGTACCCTACAATGGTCTTGGCCAGGTATTATCATCTTGCACACGCTGTGAGTGAAAGGGTCATAAGGCAGCCCTCAATGTTACGGCTTGGAACCTTAAGAGATTATCAGCTTGTAAGTTTGCAGCTTTTTAATCTGTAGTTTCAAGTTTAATTATCCCTTTCTTTACAGTCACTTTTCTTGTGTGGCAAGCTATTTATCTTTCTTTTTTTGCATGTTTATTCCTGCAGGTTGGTTTGCAATGGATGCTTTCTTTATACAACAACAAATTGAATGGAATCCTGGCAGATGAGATGGGACTGGGAAAGACTGTACAGGTGAAGCTTTTTAAGTAGAACAAATGGTCTTGAACTCCCTTCCTAAACAAAGATGCTTGCACATACCTTTATTAGTTCATGGTTGGTCTGATTTTGGCCTCTTAGCTAGTAACAGAAGGCGATTAAAGTTTGTGTTAGTTACTTTATTAATGCAAATAATGCAATAGTTGTCTATATTCTTCTGTGTAGGTAATGGCTTTGATTGCTTACTTAATGGAGTATAAAGGAAATTATGGTCCACATCTTATAATTGTTCCAAATGCTGTTTTAGTGAACTGGAAGGTTAGTGTCTTTATTATTCATTTTACTTTTGTATGATGTATGTTCCATTACTTTTAATGAAACTAATAAAGTTAATTCATAGAGTGAACTCCATAATTGGCTGCCTTCCGTATCATGCATTTTCTACGTTGGAGTGAAGGATCAGAGATCAAAGTTGTTTTCTCAAGTACGAAAAATATATCTACCTGTGTTGATGTTTTACTCTTTCCTTAAAAAAAAATTTCTTTTATGAATAAATGACATATACCTTGCATTTTCCTTATAGGAGGTTCTTGCCATGAAATTTAATGTCCTTGTGACTACTTATGAGTTCATCATGTACGATCGGACAAAACTTTCCAAACTTGATTGGAAGTATATCATAATTGATGAGGCGCAGCGGATGAAGGATAGAGATTCAGTTTTAGCACGCGATCTTGACAGATATCGTTGCCAGAGGCGTCTTCTTCTCACTGGCACACCGTTACAGGTATGTTAGGAAAGCTGTCAGACCCAGTCTTTTTGCTTAAGGCATTGGCATAGAAACACTGATATAATTTTCTTTTATAACAAGTAACTTCACTCTTACTGCTGAAGTTTGATGACAGTGAACTTCTTATATCAGAGATTTACCATGACAACATGATCATTATATACACGAACCGAACTCTGCATTTGCAGAGAGCTGTTTCCCTGACTTGAATATGTGACAGCAAGGTCACAAGGCAGCAACTTTACCATTGAGCCAAGGCTAACCCTTTTTGATACAAGCAATGTGAACTTACATTTTGTCTCAATTCTAGATGACTGACCAGAGTAGCTCTTTCAAACATGGAACGAATCCTGTGTTTTATCATTTTATATTAGTGGTTGTTTGGGTTAGGTTTGACATGGACTACATTTTGTTCGGCAGAATGATCTGAAGGAACTCTGGTCACTTTTAAATCTACTTCTTCCAGAAGTATTTGACAATCGGAAGGCATTTCATGATTGGTTTTCTAAACCCTTTCAAAAGGAAGCTCCTACTCATGATGCCGAGGATGATTGGCTTGAGACAGAGAAGAAGGTCATAATTATCCATCGCCTCCATCAAATTTTAGAACCTTTTATGCTCAGACGTCGTGTTGAAGATGTTGAAGGCTCACTTCCTCCAAAGGTATGCCGTCGCTTTCTTTCAGGCGTCTTATCCTCTATCATATGGGGGATTTCTCTAATACCTGCGTCCCTTTTCAGATATCCATTGTTTTGCGGTGTAAAATGTCAGCTATCCAAAGCGCTATCTATGATTGGATCAAAGCTACTGGTACTCTTCGAGTTGATCCTGAAGATGAGCAGCGTAAGGCTCAGAAAAATCCAAATTATCAGGCTGTGACATACAAGACTTTAAATAACAGATGTATGGAGCTAAGGAAAGCTTGCAATCATCCTTTGCTGAATTATCCTTACTTCAATGATTTATCCAAGGATTTCCTTGTGAAGTCTTGTGGGAAGTTGTGGATCTTGGATAGGATCCTTGTAAAACTCCAGAGGACAGGACATCGTGTACTGCTTTTCAGTACCATGACAAAACTACTTGATATAGTAGAGGAATATTTGCAATGGCGGCGGCTTGTTTATAGGCGAATTGATGGAACAACTAGCTTAGAAGACCGTGAGTCGGCTATTGTGGACTTCAATAGTACGGATTCTGACTGCTTTATCTTCTTACTAAGTATTCGTGCAGCTGGGCGTGGTCTTAATCTTCAGTCTGCTGATACTGTTATCATATATGATCCTGACCCAAACCCCAAAAATGAGGAACAAGCAGTTGCTAGAGCCCATCGCATTGGACAGAAAAGAGAAGTCAAAGTCATTTACATGGAAGCTGTTGTTGACAAGATAGCTAGCCATCAGAAAGAGGATGAATTTAGAACGGGAGGTTCAGTTGATATGGAGGACGACCTGGCTGGGAAAGACAGATATATTGGTTCTATTGAAAGCCTGATAAGAAATAACATTCAACAATATAAGATTGACATGGCTGATGAGGTTATTAATGCTGGACGTTTTGACCAGAGAACAACACATGAAGAGAGACGTCTTACTTTGGAGACATTATTGCATGACGAAGAGAGGTATCAAGAAACCCTCCACGATGTTCCCTCTTTGCTGGAGGTAAATCGTATGATTGCAAGGAGTGATGAAGAAGTTGAACTATTTGATCAGATGGACGAGGAACTGGATTGGGCCGAAGAGATGACAAGGTATGACGAGGTACCCAAGTGGCTTCGAGCCAGTACAAAAGAAGTCAATTCTTGTATTGCTAGTTTATCTAAAAAACCACTGAAAAATGCTCTATTAGCTAGCACAGTTGGCGTGGAATCCAATGAAGGTGAAAGGAAGAGGGGACGTCCTAAGGGGAAAAAATATCCTAATTATAAAGAAATAGATGATGAAAATGATGAATTTTCGGAAGCAAGTTCTGAGGAGGCCAACACATACTCTGTGCATGAAGATGCAGAAATTGAAGAGTTTGAAGATGATGAAGTTAGTGGTGATGTTGGGGTCCCCACTTCAAACAAAGAGCAATCAGATGATGTTCCAGTTTGTGATGGTAGTTATGGGTATCCCCTTGCCACAGAAAGCACTAAAAACAACCATTTGCTTGAAGAAGGCTGCTCCTCAGGATCTTCCCCCGAGAGTAGAAGATTGACTAAGATTGTTTCTCCATCTCTTTCTTCTCAGAAATTTGGATCTCTGTCTGCTTTAGATGCCAGACCAAGTTCTCTTTCAAAAAGGCTGGTATGTGTTGTACTTCAGCATGTTGATGCTCTGTTTTGTGTATGACTATATTATGTTCTTTTTTTAATTTATTGAACATTCTGCAGCCGGATGACTTAGAGGAAGGGGAAATTGCCATGTCTGGAGACTCTCATATTGACCTCCAGCAGTCTGGAAGTTGGATTCATGAACGGGATGAAGGTGAAGATGAGCAAGTTTTGCAACCAAAGATTAAACGGAAACGTAGTATTCGGATTCGTCCTCGGCATGCTGCTGAGAAAGCAGAACATAGGTCAAGCAACGAGATGCTTTCTCAGTTGCCATTTCAAATTGAAAATAAGTATCCAGCTCACTTTAGGACTGACCCCGAACCCAAATCATCTATAGAAGCATATTCTGTAAAGCATGATCAAAGTGAGTCATCCTTGAAAGGTAGACGGAATGCTTCTGCAAGGAGAACAGCCAATACCACAAAATCGCAGCCTTCACCGAAATCTAGCAGTAGATTAAATTGCATGTCTGCTCCTCTTGATGATGCTGGTGAACACAACAGAGAAAATTGGGAAAACAAAGCAACAAGCACAGGTGGTACTTCAACTTGTGGTACAAAGATGTCAGATATTATCCAGAGAAGGGTGCGTATGAATTTATTTAACCTTATTTCTGTCTCAATTTTGATATGCAATTTGTGAGCTAATTGTGTCTTTCAATACTAACTATTTTTGGGGTACATGTTCTTGCTAATCTGTTAGTTCATTTCCTTTGTACAAGTGTTATCCTTACATTTACTGGTATTTCTTTTTCATTTTTATTACCTCTATAATCTACTTTTAGAGATAGTTGCTTATGGAAAAAGTGGATTTAAATTTTATTTCTGAAGAATTTCTTCATTTTTGATTGTGGTCAAGTAGTTACATTTTAGGATTACATGTTTGTCTATCTGGTATTTTATTTCCTTGGTAGAGGTTAATAAGTTGAAAAAACCTATGCGCTTAAAAATTTTGCTATGACTGATATAACATTTTTTTTGTTTCCTGACTTTGCTTTTCACTGCATATGTTATTGTAAAATCTTACCTCTAATGTCTGTTGTTTGCAGTGCAAGAATGTAATTAGCAAGCTTCAAAGGAGAATAGATAAGGAAGGTCATCAGATTGTGCCTCTTCTGACAGCTTTGTGGAAGAGGATTGAAAGTTCAGGTCACACCAGTATAGGTGGAAATAATCTCTTGGATTTGCGGAAGATTGATCACCGTGTTGACAGATCAGAGTATAATGGAGTTATGGAACTTGTGTTTGATGTGCAGTTTATGTTAAAGAGTGCCATGAATTTCTATGGGTTCTCTCATGAGGTATGATTATTTATCTCACTTATACTTGCATTTATCTGCTTCATCACTATCTTTGCATCAAATTTTTGGAATTGAGTGTTATCCTTTGGTGTTCGTTTCATTGAGGCTCAATAACTTGTTCGTTGTATTCTCTCTTTTCTTCCTGGAAAAGGGGTTTGTTCTCCTTTGAAATTTGTGCTCCCATTTCAACTGACTATATTATGTGGGTGATTTACAGTAGTGTGTGAGATCTGTTATCTCCTGTTTGAGGAAAGAGTAAGAAGCCTTAGACCTTAGTAACTAGCAACTTCTACCTTGACAAGCCTTGCCAATTTGTTATGCATTACCATATTAACTAAGTCCAGATGCTTTTTATATTATTTCGTACCTGTGAAAGATTGGTGTGTCGGGCTAATTTGGTACAGAACTAATGGAATTCATAGAAGTTTACAGACTGGATGAATGCATTTTACCTTTTCGCTTTGAGTTGACTGTGGCTTCCATTTTTACTGAAACAAACAAACAATTTTGCATTTTTAAGATCATTTGGACAAGTGGTCAGGTGTTCAAGCCACAGCAGCGGTTTAAATCTTAATCTTAAAAAAAAGTTCTATGTACACTGATGATTCCTTTGAGATTGTCTCTGATGTTTGGTCCACTTCTATACCCCTTGAAGGGCTTCTTTGTTGGGAGTAGCTGGGGACTTTAACTGTTAGCTTAATGTCTGATGACCTTTAGTAGGTTAACCTTGTGTTAATGCGCCAGCATCCTGATATTTTTCTGTGACAATGAAATTTGCCTTCTGTATACAAGTTAGTTCAGCAACAACTGTTTGAGATTCAATACTGCATCAATTTCATGTGAAGTCGTGTAAAGTATATCATGTGATGCATACAATATAATATGCAGGTGAGATCAGAAGCAAGGAAAGTACACGATCTGTTTTTCGATATCTTGAAGATAGCATTTCCAGATACAGATTTCCGAGAATCTAGAAGTGCACTCTCATTCGCGAGTCCAGTATCTACCTCCTCTGGACCACCCCCCCCAAGAGCAATGGGCCTAAGCAAGAGGCACAGGCTGATCAATGAGGTGGAACCCGAACCTCAAAAGTC
>JAYMSW010005078.1:0-10380 GCA_036897725.1 Erodium texanum | reverse complement strand
TGCTCGCCCCCCCCCCCCCCCCCGCCGGATGGCGCGCCCGACCGGCCCCCGCCATTAGACCGAGAAGTGCCCTCGCGACCGGCCGTGCCAGCCAGATCTGCGCCCGACCAAACTTGTTCCAGCCGACCGTGCGGCGCCGGACTCCAACAGATCTGACCTGTCCTCCCATCCCGCCGCCTTAGAGTTCCACTGGCCTGGCTATTTCATCATCGGTCCTTGTCGTCGTCCGCCAGAGTGTTGGTCGGCGAGTTCGTAAGTGTGCCCTAGCCCGCCAGATGTACCAGTTTCTAGTCTGGTTGTCGTGCTTCCCCGGTGTCGAGGATTGCTCGAGTGTGTCGGTGGAACCATGTCTGCTTTTATTTTGTCGTTTTTGTTGTATTTGGATTAGGTTCCAGTGTTAGCTGGTCTTAGGTACCAGTTACATCTGGTTTTGGTGTCAGGTTTTCTGACTTCAGGCGCAAGCTCTACTGGTTCTCGATGACAACGGTGGCTGGAGTTAGATCCAGCGTAGGCTGGGGTTGCTGTCAGATTAGGTCTGACGTTTGATCGCAGTTTTCGGTGTTTGAGTCCTTACATGTAGGTCTAGTCTGGTTCGCTAGAACTAGATTATGTGAGAGCGTTTCTACCCTGTGCGATCAACAGTGAGTATGTATATTATCTGTGATATATAATATTGACATAGAAAAAAGATTGTTTTTCCTTTCCTACAACATAAAATGCTAATCATTACAATTCAAAATCTATATTTTATAAGTTAAGATGGTAATATATTGAGTTCCAAAAGTAACCCTTTTTTTTTGTTGGATACTTGCTCTTTCTTCCTCTTTCTCTTTTCTCTTCCTTGAACTTTTCCTTTTATCTTCGATCTCAATTGGTCAAAGATCGTAGTCATTAAGGTTAATTAGCTAACCATTCATCATCATAAGACATTTCTTCAACATTCCAAATATCATCCTCTTACCTTGATTTTCCATCGTATATGTTTATGCTTCAACTTGTCGTACATAATGCACACCAAGTTATAAAATACAAAAAATGAGAATTATAATAAGACAGTAGTATGGTCGTGAATGTAGACAAATTATTAAACCCCGTCAATTCTCATATTATTGCATGACTGCTTATTTTCTCTATATAAAAAAAATTCTGTTGATTATTGTTCCAATTCACTCTCGCCGCCTAGCAAAAAAAAAAGGTATAAGCTTATATCATCTTGAAAACTTAACTAAATGGGGATATGAAATTACATAATTTCCCTATTAACAAATGGAAAAAAAAAAATATTGAACAGATCTTGGATCTCTCATGTAAATTTATGTCTCCAAAGGTAGAACGCTATGTTGCACTTCTTGGATAAGGACTGGGATTTGGTAGGAAAAGATGCCTGAAATTAATAAATTAAAGCTAAAATTGATTATTTGTGAGAAACAATCGTACCAATATAGAGACTAAAACACGTAATAGACACATACAATTTTATTCTGAACAAATTTCATTGTTTGAAATTCATCCTTGAATGCTAGTTGTTTGTAGTCAAAATCTATGTTGCAGTCCAAACCAACCTACACAATCATAATATTTGTACGTAAGAAATGTATGGAAGATACAAAAACCGACATACTGAAAATCGAATCCTAAGCTGACCTTAAACTTGAGCAAAGTTATATGATGCATGCTGATCCGAGCCTTAACATCTCCCAATACTTTCATTCGGACATCATTTGTTGATGTCTCTTTTAAGGAAGACGCGGTCACAATTCGACTAACATTTACAGAATCGAAGAAAACTCGGCTTCTCACCCTCACATCGGTGCTTTTAGGAGGTTGATAGAGCTTGGGAACATGAATTGCCCCGATTGGATATCCTTGGTGATAAATTCCAAGCCTCGAAGGATCGGTCCTTATTGCGAACTTGTTAGGGTTTTGCATGTTTATGAAGAAAGAAAGGAAAGACGAAACGAGCAAGGACGAGCCGTGGTAGGAATTGAGCTTGTATGAGTCCAACTTGAACGATTCGATCGTGAAGACGGGTTTTTGAGGCTTCACGAGGAAGATCACAACGACAGCACCCAATCCCATGATCGCGATTGAAATTATTAGGAAAACAACAAGGTAGGAAAAGCTTTTCTTGATGGAAAACCCGCGGTGGAGTTTAGCTTGGTAGCATAAGGAACCAGGATGGGAATGAGTTGGGGATGAAACGCTCGTTGCTGGTGAATCGATTATAGTTTTATACTTTAGCACGGGGAACAAGAATAGATTGAGGCGGCCGTTGTGGGTGCTCATGGCGGAGATTAATTAGGGAGACTTAATCAACCGTCGCAATAGGTTTTTGAAGCTTAATACCTGTAACGAATGATAATGGAGTATTGGCGAGGAAGAGGAAATGGATGTTTTAACTTGAGAGTGTAGCATTGTGTTATTCTTTCCCTTAGAGTGAGTCCAAGTGTAATGAATCTGAGAGACCTCTTTTTCAATTCCTAGTAGTGGGCTACAAGAGCAAAGGCCCAAGTAAAACCCAACCTGAGATCCTAATAGTGGGCCACCAGAGGGACAGCTGGTATGTTTCACAAGTGGACAATCTAATCAAATATTCACATTAGAAGATTTTCTAAAGAATTAATTCATTATGTTTCATCCCACGAAAAAATAATATCATAAACGCATGGGTCATCAAAAACTACGTTGGTCATTTCTTTAAGAATCAAATTAAGAATTGCCTTTATCAAAAAAAATAATAATTTCCAATAAAAAACAAGACCGGCCATTCATAAGATAGACTATAAAGAATCTATAAGCATAGTGCATGACAAATAGACATCACGTGGGTTGCTCCCTACCGTCCTAACCATAAGCCACCAACAGTTCATATTTGACAAAAAAAAGTCACGAGATAGAAACTAAGTTACTTCTTATGTGTATTCATGCAGAGTACTATTTCTCTGTCTCTGTCCTTCAACTACACGTTACTTAACACAGCAGAGGTTTGACCATCCCATGAAGCTCTTTGACCATCATTATGCAATAAACTTTCTACTAATTTAATCTTAAACCCCTAAACCACAGAATACTACACTACTCCGTTCACAAAGCTCAGGGTATTTGGCCTCCAACTTCAAATTATCTGAATAGCCAAACCCTACCAATCTCAACCCTTCAGATCTAGCAAGCAATACAAGAGTATGGCTCAGAGTTATTACCAACATGGTAAAATAGATAGATAGATAGAATCAAACAAACTTTCAAAGTCATTTATCACAGGCACAGTTCAGCATATCACAAGCAATACAACAACCAGTTACAAAATCCACCTAAAGTTTCGAGTTTTGTTCAGAAGACAGAAGTGAGGACCTAAGTACCTATTTACTCCAATACACCACGAGCTGCCTGGTAACACACTCCTTACAAGGCTAGAGGGCTATGCCTCTTCTTTGCTTGCACTCCCGTCGCCTGAAAACCAAATATAAACACGTAAATTCCTCTTGTAAAAGAGATTGGAACGGCATTCGGGATCAACAGGTGTCGTACCCTTATTTACATTAACTAACAAAGCAGAAAGTTTGCTTCCTCGGTCACTCAGTCGATAATGTTAGCGAGATCCTCAAAGTTCCATAGAGGCATTGAATTGACACTGTCCTGAGCTGTGTCGGCCATCAGCAACTCTTCTATTGAAGCTCCCCAATTGTTAACAAACGGCTCCTCAAAGTACTTCATCTCAGACTGCTCAAAAGCTAGCAGCTCCTCAGAGAGAGTCTTGGGGGTGGTCTCTTGGACAGGGACCGCCATATCAGCGGAGCCGGTCTTCTGTTTCTTCACAGGGGTATGATCTTCCAGAAACAGAGACTCATCGGCTTCGATTCCCGCAGAAAGAACGGACGAAATTTCTGGCGTCCTCACAGCCTGCTCTCCCCAGGCAAGGTCAGAACAGTCAAACGAGTTGCTCCCCTGGTCTGAACTGAAGTACAGTGCGGGATTGTCAAGTGGAGCCACAGAACTCAGAACAACATTTCCGCTGCCCGGGTAGGAGTTCGTGTAACCACACTGGTTCATGTTCGTGTTGGTGTTGGTTGATGGTTTCTCTTCCACCATCTCCATGGAACTGAAGTCCTGATCTGCACCGCACATGAAACTGAAATTCTGATTCAGATTTGACTGAGCCAAGGTAAGATTTCCCTTGGGCAGTGGTTTCTGAGGATTAGCCATGGCGGAAGGGCGTGGAGATTCATCGGGGAAATTAACCTTTGCCTTCTTGCCACGAATTCTGCGTGCCTCGGCATCATAAGCTCTTGCAGCTTCTTCAGCGGTGTTGAAAGTACCGAGCCAAACCCTAACACCTTTTCTAGGATCCCGAATCTCAGCGGCCCACTTACCCCAAGGGCGCTGGCGAATCCCACGGTACTGGTTCTTCCTCTTCCTCTTTGCTGACTGCTCAGCTTGCCCGTTGGGCTCCTTGGTTTTCACAACAGTAGGCCCTTCAGAACAACAGAAAGAGATTATTGTACTCGGGCATGAACAAAGAGGGAAACCCTAAGACACACTGAAGGACATAGCAAAATAGAAATGGTAGTTGCGAAAATTGACAGAACAATAGAAATTAATTGCCAACATATTAACACCTGTGTCGTGTCAATCCCATTTAAGTATGTTCTGCATCTTTCTAGATATTAAAGGACGATATGAAGTTGCAACATAACCATGGTTGGGTCATTTGTTGCTTCATAATACAAGAAATTTAAAGGTGTTAATAGCATATGTATGTATGTGACAAGGAAGTTACGATCTAACGAAAATATATGGGAAAATGTTCTGGGTGTTAAATATAATTCAATATTACATGGAAAAACATATAAATCATCAACACTTGAGAGATGGAAAATAAAAATGCTACAATTCTACAAAGGTTTCACAATCTTTAAAGATAATTATAAGCGGAAAAGACTACCAAATACTGAATTCCTCTAGGCTTCAATAAAATTAAACTTCTTGTAAACAAAGTCTAATCTTTCATGCTCTGATACTCTCAACTGATGAATCACCCAAACATAGAGATTAACATGATTAATTAAATGATCCACCTCCAGCCCCCACAAAATACAAAAATTTAAGTAAATATGGATAATTTTTTACTAGCACTCCTAAGACAAGGATAGAAGAAAGGATAATAGGGTAGATTCTAAAGATTCTAAATAGAATTTAATAGAAATGCAAAGCCCTTTAACAACTTAAAGAGAGAGACGGAGAAATTAAACAGGCAAAAGAAATAGTTCTGTAAATCAGAGATGTGATTCCAAAACCAAGTCTCCAACTTTAGCACATCTGAGTATTTAATAACATAATAATCTCATCTTCCACATTAGATAGCAAAATTCTAATAGCCAATATGAAATCTTTGCAGCAAAAAATATTTTTAACACGGTATTTGACAGTATATGAGAGATCTAAGTCAATATAAGACACAAACATGAATAAATAAACACATGATTACTACCAAAAGAACGAGCCTCCAGAAATATGCAACAAAATCATAGAACCCATCACCAAAACCCCAAATAAATTAAGGAGAACAAAATCATAACAGAAATCCATTTCCAGAAATGGGCAGTGAAGATCAAAGAAGCATACCGCGAGGTAGGCCAGACTTGCGAGCTGAGAAAGAAAGGGGCTTGACATGGGCAATCTCACAATCTTCCTCAGCCTCGGACACATCGTCCTGGAACTCCTGGAAATCAGCTTCGAACTCGTCGTCCACATCGATAATCGGATTCGAGAACTTCTTTCCTGAACCGGGTTTCTTCAGATTGGGCCAAAGGTAGTCGGCGGTGAGCTTCCGGGACTTCTCCGGCAGAATGAAATCGGAAATGATGGCTCCTCCACACATGGCTGAAGGTTCAGCTAATAGATCTTTCCCGAGAAAATGGAGCTGAAAAAAGGGATTGAATCTTCAGAGAAAAGCCGGTGAGAAGGAAAATCTAGGTGGGATTTTTGGTTTTGCAGAGAAAAAATCGATCTTTTCTGGTTTTGGTGATGTGGTTGTTGGGTGAATCAATAGGTTTTGGGCAGGCTTTTATATCAGCTTTTGCTAGGAGAGACGAGGCGGCACAAGAGATTGGGTGCTCCTATATAAACATCAATTGACGGCATTACCCTTATTTCAGGTGTTAAATTACATTGGTGGTTTCCTTGGTGCTGCACTTGTTGTACACGCGTCCTATTCAAACACATCTTTTGTCTTTTCTCCTACAATAAAATGTCACCTTGTTACCTTTTATTTGAAAAAAAAAACTAATTAAATCTATAAATACAGTTTTCTTTTAAACAAGATCGATTTTGTTAAAGAAACATTTAGATTTAATTCTGGTAAATAAAAACTATTAATTGAGAACATTTATTTATTTATTTAAAAAAGAACATTTATTCTATATGATTTTTGTTTGATTCAACTCAGACTACAATTAAATTCATTTATCAAAAAAGGATTAATTAGATATGAACATGGACACACATAGTATAAATTCTGTAATTGGTTAAAACTACTCGAGTATGTATCACATGAAAAAAATAACTTAAATATCAACTAAAAAAAAAACTCTAGAAACGAGACTTTTTTTCTCATTTCTACGTAAATCCGTAAAATTGTTAACAAATTTTCTATATACACGTATTTTAATATATCAAACAAATAAACAACTGAAGTTACTTAGTTATAATAAACAAAATATGCACAACTAACTATATACGTTATTGATGAATCAAGTAATTTATTCATGTTTGAAAATCACACAATTTCACAAATAAAAACTAATTAGATCATATTTTAGTCAATTACAATATGAAATAATGATATTGAATACTTCTATATTTCTAGTAGAAAAAAAATGATTCGAGAAGGACTGTGGAAATAGATGGAACATTATTTTCAACAACAAAAAACTTAATTGTTCGAGATGTTGAAATATTGTGCTTATTTAATCATGTAAAAACCCCAAATTGAAAATATAATTGTTATTGGTGGGCAATTAATTATGGTTGAGAAATAAGCAAAAGGCTATTTACCAAAAAAATCTTGGGAAAGGAGTAGTATAGTGCATAGGGGTATTTTAGGGTAAGGCCACCGGAAGTATTGGTGTCGGTTTGCCACGTCGGTTTAGGTGAGGTCAGGACGTTGGTAGGGTTGAAAGTGTCCCTACAATTGAAATATTAAAATAATATCCGTGATCTCAACTCTACTTTCAACTCTAAATCAACTCCAACCCTAAAAGACAATCATAAACCTAAAACCAAAAAAAAATGTTTTTTTTTAAAAAAAAAATTAAACATATAAGTTATGAAATTGAATTAATTTTCTAAAAACATTTATTTTAAAAAATAATATTTGAATAAAATAAACTAATAATTAATCAATCATATTTTGAGTAATAATAAATCATATTTAATGTTTATAAATTAAACTAATTTTAGAAAAACAAAAAAACTAATATTAAAATTAATTAATTATTAGCAAACATTTTTTTTCTTCCTTCCTTCTTCCTCGACATGAGTCTGACCGTTGGTGTTGCTCTTCTTCCTTGATGAATCGATGTTCACACCGACAGGAAGAAGTCAACGACATTTGAAAGAGATCATCCCAGATCTACAGCGGCGACGAAGCTCTCTCCGGATGTGCATCAGGGTCATTTTGTTAGCGTTGGCTTCAATTTTTCGCCCTGCCTTCAAACAACAGTCTCAACCAGCGTATCAAACATATTTGATTCCGATATTCAAAAACTAAATGTAACATCTACCCATCTCATAGAAGGATCGAATTGGTTCTGAAGTATTTCTCGATATGGTTCAATGGGCAATGAATTGGACAAAATTTTCGAACACCCAAACTTGCCCTAATCGGTCTTCAGTCTAATTAGAAAGAAATTGACACCAATTTAGGGGTTGAAGACAAATGCATGCACGTGAGTGAACTAGAAAGAACTAAAGTCATACTATAACAAACTAAGTAAGAAAGGGCCAAGCTTTCTCTTTGGGCCAACGCCGGCAAAATGATCCCCGATGCAAATCTAGATAGAGCGATGTTGCCACCGTAAATCTGGGATGATCTCCTTCTACAGTCGTCGACTTCTTCCTACCATCTTGAACATCAGTTCATCGAGGAAGAAAAGCGACACCGACGACCGGACTCACGTCGAAGGAAAGAAAACAACTACTTTTTGTTTTTTTTTAATAATTAATTAATTGAAATATTATTTTTTGTTTTCCTAATAAATTAAT
Source organism: Erodium texanum (assembly GCA_036897725.1). Lineage (NCBI taxonomy): Eukaryota > Viridiplantae > Streptophyta > Magnoliopsida > Geraniales > Geraniaceae > Erodium > Erodium texanum. The sequence goes on along the minus strand of JAYMSW010005078.1, from coordinate 2,118 downwards.
TCAATTTATAAACATCAAACTATTATTTATTATTTTTCAACAAATGATTGATTAATTATTAATTTATTTTATTCAAATATGATTTTTGTTTTAAATAAATATTTTTACAAAATTAATTCAATTTCGAAAATTATATTTTAACTTTTTGAGAGGAAAGAAAAAACATTTTTCTTTGCTTTTAAGGTTGATTTAGGGTTATGATTCATTTCTATTGTTGGAGAATTGATTTTTTCAATAAAAAATTTTGCTTTTACTTGGCTGTTAGCTCATGGAGTAATCCCCTACTATGCTCTTTTCCTGTTGATCGGGGCATACCTATTCTGTTTGGGAACTGGCGGTGTTCGCTCTGTGCTAGTGTTAGGGGAAGATATCTCCTATTTGTTTATCACATGTGCTTGGTCCTTGAGATTCCGGGGTGCTTCACTACTCCCCAATGACCTACCTCTACTCTTGGCCCTCTCTACTTAGTTTTGGTCATCATCGTAGGGAGTGGATGCACATTGGTTTGTTGAGGATTTGGCACATCTGGTTGGTTTACAATGGTCAACCTCTTTTCTTCTTTTCACTTTTCTCTTCCCTTGTTTCCTTTTGTTGCTTCTCCTCCCTCCTTCTGTATTTTTACGCTTTATGTTTGGATGTACCAGACCTTTGTTGGTGGTTTGGGCCTCCTATCCAAGGAGCCACCTCACTTTTTGATTAATGCATTTCTTTCTTGATAAAAAAAAAGGACATACCTTCTCTCACATTTATCTTTATATGATATATTGGAGTTTAAACATTGGACCTCATAAAATAGAGTTTCATTCTTATCAATCACATAGATTATCACATTCAATGAATAATTAATAATAGTGTCAATAAACCAAAGTTGTTTAGCTTAGTGGTAAAGACACTTCATCTTTAATTCTTTAGATTATAGTTTGAGTCCCAACAATGGTATCATTTTACCCACCTTATCTCTCTCATTCTTCTTGGGTTTCTCTCTCTTCATTTCTTGTTGGGCCTCTTTCTCTATATCTTATAAAAATTGAGGTCAATTGATATTGATGGGCTTAGTAGGTTATTCTTTTTATATAATACAATGATAAAAATCCTAAAAATTAAACATAATATAATTATGAGAGACCTATTAAACTTAATCTAAGCATATTCGCACTCAAATGATATTTTTTCAAAATATAACGCAAACATGAAAAAAAATAAACATACATATTGCGACATGTATTATATATCAATCATGAAGACATACATATTGATTATTGAATGTACAAGACAATAACATTACAAGTTCTAGGGAATAACAATTCATACATGCACTTTTGAATGAGCATAACACGCATAATGCTTAATAAGCAGACCAAACATAACAACATAATAAATATACACCAATAACACAATAAACGTGCACTTAAATCAGATGTAGCTAACATTTTATTTGTCCATATCAAAATTCGAACCAGATGATTAAAAAAGAAAGGGGTAATTACTAAAAACTACCCACACGAATTGGACACGGACGAAAAACTACCAAATGTTTTAAAACATGCTACGAGCTGCCCAGTGAATGGTACACGGTCTTCTATTAAATTCTGTTAGTTTTAAAGGTAAAATGACAAATTTACCCTTGTAATTTAAAAGACAATAAGGCCCTCCCTTCACTTTTAAATTTTCAACAAAAGCCCTCGTCTCCTTGAATAACATATATTGTTTTTTAAATCAAAATTGGAAAAAAAATGTTTTTGTAAAATTAAATTATAATTCTAAATAGATTTATATATATATTATTAATTAAATTGAATGGAATGGAATAAAATAAAATAATTTGAATATAGAATTCGAATATATTAGCATGATTAGTTTTAAATATATTAGTTAAATCTGAATTATAGGTGAAAAAACTGGATTGATATGCTTATAACATTAATTTAAAAAAATCTGAATAGTAATTTCGAAAAATTAAAAGTATAAATTATAAAACTTAGAGTTATTATTTTTAAATATTTATTTACAAAAAAAAAATTGGGTCCAACATCTTCTTCGACTCATCTTCCTCAAAGCATGGTAATGAATTAGTTGCAGATACAAGTCTGGCAACAACGACAATCTGCGATTTGTCTC
>JAYMSW010005077.1:0-10380 GCA_036897725.1 Erodium texanum | reverse complement strand
TGTCTCATTTAAATGTCACTAGGAGAGTATTTGTTTATGGGCATCTCGTTTTTCGGGCATACAGAAGGAGATAGATTTGGTGCTTTGAAAGTTGCAGTCGTTTATATTCTATCTAGTGATGGGTGTAACTTGATTTTGCCTTCTCTATCATTCGTTGATTGGCGTTAGGACATGAGACACTATCTCATTTTCTAATATCTAAGAGCATCCATAGTACCCACCTATTTGCTCAAGATTTGGTCTTGGAATTCATCCACATCAACGAGTGACATGGAAAGCGGCGATCAGAAGTGTTGCAAGGATCGGCGATTTAAATGAATTGAAGTCGTTGAAAATCATGAGTGACTGGAATTTCGTCGAGATTAGCTTCATAATCGCTGACAATTTGGTCGAGGCAGCCAATCCCCTCTTGACATGTGTCCCACTTTTTGGAAAATAATCAAAATGACTCATTCAACGACTACCTCCCCAACAACAATTTCTCTTTATAAAAATCAACTCCCACGTATCTATTTCACTCCCATTTCTTCTCAGTTCCCAGTTCCTCTTCCAAATCTATTCGTACTATCAAAACGGATGAAAATTATCATCTATTGCCCCCTCTAGCAGACATCCACCAGACCAAGACCAGACTCTAAAGGAGGAAGCTCAAGCTTTACTAGCTTTAATCGAGATCGAGAGGACGAAGTTGTAGAATAACAAGATCAGTGTAAGAGAGACCTATTTCAAGAGGATAAAGTAATTGGAGGATAAGAACACGTCAAACATGGTAGAGGTCCATCTTGCACGACACAACGAGAAACTACAATTTTTGTGGGATTTGTTAACACCCGAGAACATATATTTTTGTATTTCTGATATCGTTTCTTTTAGTAAAAATCGTTTGCTTTTCTGATTATGTTTGCGATAAAAAAATGCCATATATAGTTGCAAATTGAAATAGCCTGACGATTTGCACATTGAAATAGTCTGGTATTGTATTGTAGTTTCAAACAGATTGGCGATTTGAGTGAATGAAATAAAGGTTTATAAGGGAGAGAGAGTTGAAATGGACTGACGATTTGAAGTAACCCGACTCACACACTGTGAATGCTCTAAATCCCATTTAGTTTTAAAGTTGTGGTTGCTTTAGTTTTGATCTTGTTTACTTCTTTTAGTTTGTCAATGGAGACTTCTTTCTTCGGAACCTCGTAAGTCTCAATATCATCTTTTCATTTTGTTTACTCCTCTAAACTATAACTCATTTTTAGAAAATCCGCCTCCGTTTTAGACCCGTTTACATGATTATACAAAATAATTTTTAAGTTTCATAAAATCATAACAGTGTTAGATTTATAGTTTTAAAAATATCTAATTTTTGGTTACGTGATTTTTTTTTTCAGAATACCAAGATTTCCCTTGGGTAAAAAATGAAAAAAAGAAAACATAAAAGATAGAGAAAAAAATAGTAATTTCATTATATCAAAAAAAAATTGTAATCTCATTTATAACCCCATTTGGAATGTAATTTCTGCATAGTGACGCCAAATATTTGAATTGCTAATACAGGTTAAAAAGTATTGAAAGATAGACCCAGAAAGTGAGGCTCCTGCAAGGACATTTTCGTCTTTCAATTATTAAACTTCAAATTTGTATAAAATTCAGTTCTTCCCAACGGTCACATTTCCCTTTCTGCACGACAAAAGCGTTGCTTCTCTTCCTCGTCTCTCACCATTTTGAATCTCTCTTTCAGCGCGAAGAACCATGAGATCAAACTCAGAAGTCTCCGAGAATAGGTTCCTGGGAAGCATATCGACCTCATCACTGCGCAATCTTCTTCCCAAATCAATCTCTAGCAAGCAGAAGTCCATCTCATTCATCAGAAAAAACAAATCCGATGCCGAGAACGAACCGCCGGTCAACTCCAACATCCCGATCAGAGAAGGCGAGGTCACTCCGGCGATTACCAAAAAAACTCCGCCCGAAATCACCCGATCCGAAGCTCCTGCTCCCCCGGACCCGCCACTCATGGTAATGGGAAGAGTTTTAGCATTTTCAAGATTTTTTCTCTGATTTTTGTTTCGGTTTCTTAATTTAATTCCGCAGTGTTCTCGATTGTTGCAGGAAGAGGTTGCAGCCGGAGTTGAAGGTCAGTGCGAAGGGCCGTCACCTTATGATTCTCCAGTAAAGGTGATTGCTCAATTTCTATGGTTTAGGGTTTGGTCTGAAGTTTAGGCATATGGAGTCATTGAGCAATTGAGCAGCTTCGTTTTCTTTTCTTGGATAGGTTGTGGTGAGAATCAGACCTGGAACAGGTGGAGAGAGGGCTGCTGAGAGAGTTTCTTCAGATTCACTGTGTGTTGGCGATAGGAAATTCTGCTTTGATTCAGTTCTCGACTCCAAATCAAATCAGGTTTGCAACATTAACTTTCTGTGGTTGTATTTCTGGTTAAGAGAATCAGGAGGAAATTTTAAGTTGTTACTGAAACACAAGTCTTAAACTTGGTTAAGGAAGAAGAGAGAAAAGTCCTTATTGAATCCCCCATTTTCCTGCCAACCAAACATAGGGTATGAGAATCTCTTTTGATTATCTGTTTGCCTTCGTATTCCAGGAAGATGTGTTTCAGTTGGTTGGTGTTCCTTTAGTTAAAAATGCTTTGGCTGGGTACAACAATACCATACTGTCATATGGTCAGGTATTGAATTTATCCATTTACATCAAAATGAATTACATATTTGATATAAATATATGAGATTTCTTATTGAAGTGGATGGTTTTGTTTATTTCTCATTAGAGTGGAAGTGGTAAAACTTACACTATGTGGGGGCAGCCGAGTTCCATATTTGAGGATCCTTCACCAATCAGCTGCCAGGGAATAGTTCCTCGCATCTTCCAAATGCTATTCTCCGAGATTCAGAAAGTATGTCATGTTCCATAATTTTATTGAAATAATCTAGTATTTGATTTTATTCCTTTTAAATGTGGTTTGAATAATGATTTGTAGGAGCAAGAAGACTCTGGAGGAAAACAGATAAATTATCAGTGTCGTTGTTCTTTTCTTGAGGTATGATGATTCTCTTTCGAAATCTCTATGATGTATGTAGTAGCATCTGAAAATATGAAGCCGTTTGCTCTACATAAATGTCATGCAATCTATCATTTTGCTATTGCAGATATACAATGAACAAATTGGGGATTTACTTGATCCAACCCAAAAAAACCTCGAGGTGAATATTTGGTTTTTGATTCCCTTGATCTTACTGCATTTCTTATTAGTGCATTTTGTGGAATAAATAACCATGTTATGATTTATAAAATTTCAGATAAAGGATGATCCTAAAAATGGATTATATGTTGAGAATTTGACTGAGGAATATGTGACAACCTATGAGGACATAACACAAATTTTGATCAAGGTAATTGGCACACAGCACATGCTTTGCACTGTGATTTGATGTTCCACTGCTTTAGATTTTGAGGTTTAAAACTTGTCAAGTTGTACACTACTGACATTTGGTTACATCTTTGGTTTTCATTTCCATAATGTAGAAAGCTTTTTCAGCTGCCCATTCCCTTCTAAGTCTGACTTTTTGTGTTATGGGATGCAGGGGCTTTCGAGCAGGAAAGTTGGAGCAACAAGCATAAATTCTAAGAGCTCTCGGTCTCATATTGTTTTTACCTGCATTGTTGAATCTTGGTGCAAGGTAATGATGTGGGAGTTAAATTTTGCATGTTACTAATAGTACAGGTTGTTAATCAGGTGTTTTAGACCTGTTTTGGTAATGAAATTATGGAAAGATTGAGGGTTTTTAGGGGATTTCATATCATTTTGTACATTTCTACTTGTTCTTTTTTCTTCTGCTGTAAAACATTTGGAATTCAAACTTTTGTCATCGTAGCCTCCTTCAGAACTATAGGTCTATCTAATACCATATTATGCGAGAACTCATAATTTTAACTCTTATATTCCTGTCCTTGTTCTTAGCCTCTTTCAGAACTATAGGTCTATCTAATACCATATTATGCTTCTGATCAACAAAAAAAAAACCATATTATGCGAGAACTTATGATTTTAACTCTTATATTCCTGTTCTTGTTCTAAAACTCAAATTTAATTTATTAATCGTATATGGTCTTATAATGCTGCAGGGACAGTCATCACAATGTTTTAGTAGTTCAAAAACAAGCCGAATCAGCCTTGTGGATCTTGCTGGACTTGATCAAAATAAACAAGATGGTGTGAGTAAACAAGAGTTAATGGAAAACAAGCAAGTGAGGAAGTCCCTATCAAAGCTTGGGTATGATGAATCTATGACCTCTATCTAGTATGGAACTTGATGATAACAATATTTTACATGTTCCAAGAGTACTATTTTCGACTTCGACCACAACAAGATGTTATTTTTTGCGTGAGAAACTTGATCAAAATAAAAAAAGGAAATTAACCATGTTACCAGTCATTTTAATTACAGATGGTTTTACTATGATTCTTAATCTCTTAGTTTCCTTGGTACGTCCAGGCACTTGGTTGATATTCTTGCAAAAGGAAGTCAATCTGGTGGGAAGCATGAAGATTCCTTATACAATGGTTCCTGTTTGACACATTTAATGAGAGAATCACTTGGAGGCAATTCCAAACTCACAGTCATCTGTGCCATCTCTCCTGAAAACAAGTATTCTACTTCAACTATTACTTTCTTATGCATAGCCTTAATAATTTGTCATAAACTGTGTTTATCCAACCAAAACTTATTTGAAAGCTTTAGTGTCTGTCTCTAAATCCTTGCAATGGTTTGATTTAGATATAATGTTGATATGTTGAGGACGCTCAGATTTGGACAGCGTGTGAAATCTATAAGAAACAAACCAGTTATAAATGAAATAAATGAGGAAGACGTCAATGATTTGAGCGATAAGATTCGACAGTTGAAGGTAACAAACTCATAAGTAGGAGGTTCCTCTTCCATTTCTCAGAAGCTAATTAAAATTGAGGTTTAATGTCTTTGTTGATTTGATCGCAGGAAGAGCTTATCAGAGCCAAAGTCAAATCCAATGTGAATAATTCAACTGGAAGTAAAGTTGGTTACTTCAACGGGCAAAATGTACGAGAAAGCTTGAACCAATTGAGAGTTGGCCTTAATCGTTCCCTGATCCTACCTCGTATTGAGCATGATTCTGAGGAAGAGGTAGATGTTGACATGCACGACGTTAAAGAACTGTGTCAGCAGCTGGACAAGTTGCATTGTTCAAGTGAAGGCAAGCCAGGGCATATATCCAACAACCGAGATTCTATTGAGTATTTTTCTGTGGATGAGAGCTCTGAGACAGATTTGACGAGTGAAATTGATATTCATTCAATCCAAGAAATCAACTTAGATGTTTCATCGAGCAAACCTCATCAGATGAACAATGCCGTGTCAACAGAAATCAGTTTTAAGACATCAGAAGCCAGTGATATTCCATTGAGAAATAGCCTTTCAATCAATCCATGTCGACAGTCTTTAATCCTCCAAGAACCAACATTGTCCGAGTCACCAAAATTTGGAAATATTCAAAGAAGTGTGGCCATGTCATCAAGTTTTCTTTCAAGTGCGAACTATGTGTCAAAGAGTTCAAAGTTCAAGCCAGATGTGCTGCGACAGTCACTGAGACAAAGTGAGATCCGATCCTCTTTGCAGTCAAATAAGATATTTCCAGGACCTACCGACTCTTTAGCTGCTAGCCTCCAAAGAGGCTTACAGATTATTGATTATCACCAGCAGAACTCAGTGTCAAACAGATCTCCAACTGCTTTCTCCTTTGAGCACTTGACGCTGAAACCTTGTCCAGAAGTTGACGAAACTAATTCTTTCCTCTGCGCCTCTTGCCAACGAAAAGTATACAGTAATGACTCTAACGAGGTAAAGGATAGCTTGAAGACATGGATGGTTGCTATTGATGAAGCAGAGAGTCCTAATCTTCAGGTAGGTCAAGCTCCTATTGCACATTACATACTTTTTCAGTTAGCTTCTGATATTATAATGAACTATTGTCTAAATAAGCATTTGATTAATTTTTCTCTGTATCAGGATTCAAGGAATGATCTAGCAAAACCCAAGAAGAGAGAGGAGCTAGAAATTATTTGCAAAGAGCAAGCAGCTAAAATTGAGCAGCTAAATCTTCTGGTAAAAAATTGTCTCCTCCAAACTGAGCTAAATTATTTAGGTTCCTCCTATACTTTACTGACAAACAATCCCATGCAGGTAGAGCAATTGAAACAAGGTCAACCAAGCTCTCGTAGCCTTGAGGCTCCAAAGAATGAAATAATACTGATAGACGAGCCAATGGTAAATATTATCATTGTTTTTAGCTTATCAGACTAATTCACAGAATTAGAAACAATGCAAAGTGTCATCATTTATTCCTGGTAATTTTTTTGTGCAGCTCCAAGGATGCAATAATGTTGAGTATCATCAGCCAGAATTTATAAAGGAAGTAAGCAAGGAGTTGGATCACGGGTATGGTAATGTTGCCTTTGATTCAAATGAGAAGGAAGCACTTCTGGAGGAAATTGAGAGTTTAAAGAGCAAGTTGCAGTCATACACTGATGCAACTCAGAACAAGTCCATCGATAGACTTAGATCCTCTTCTTTGTTCTTGCAATCTATCAACCTGAGAAGAAGTGCACCTTTTAAAGAGAACGTGGAGGAACTTGAGATGGAAAGACAAAGATGGACAGAGATGGAGAGTGATTGGATTTCTCTAACCGAAGACCTGAGGGTTGACCTAGAGTCCATCCGTCAGCGTGCAGAGAAGGTGGAGATGGAGTTAAGGTCAGAGAGGAAGTGCACAGAAGAGTTGGATGATGCACTCAATAGATCTGTTGTTGGACATGCTAGGATGATTGAACACTACACCGAGCTGCAAGAGAAGTACAATGATTTGTTCGGAAAGCACCGAGCTATCATGGAAGGGATAGCAGAGGTGAAGAGGGCAGCAGCAAAAGCAGGGAAGAAAAGTAATGACCCTCGTTTTGCCAAATCACTTGCAGCAGAGCTCTCTACATTAAGAGTGGAGAGAGAGAGGGAGAGGGGTTTCCTTAAGAAAGAGAACAAGAGCCTCAGAATTCAACTTAGGGACACTGCTGAAGCTGTTCATGCTGCTGGGGAGCTTCTCGTCAGGTTGAGAGAAGCCGAGCAAGTAGCATCAGTTGCAGAGGTAATTCAACACTGTTAATATCACCAATGCTTTGCTTGTGTCCATGAGACCAGAGTTCAAGTCTTAGCTTTATCTCTCTCCAACTCTTGTTGGGTCAAGTGAGAAAAATAGACCCTCCTACACAAGGGGTGGTCTTCAGCTGAAATCTTGATACATTTCAATGATTGCTGATAAATAAAAAAAACACTGTTAATCAGTCAAAAACATATTTTCCATATTCATATTGATATATAATGATGCTGTTGATACAGGAGAATGTTGCAAAGGTTGAAGAAGAAAATGAGAGGTTAAGGAAGCAGATGGAGAAGCTGAAGAGAAAACAGAAGATGGAGGCTGTGACCATGAAACATTACTTTGCAGAGAGTAAGTTACCAGAATCTGCACTAGAGCCCTTGTACAGGGAAGACTCGGGCAACAGTGCTTCAATACATTGTGATGATGATGATCAAGCATGGAAGGCTGAGTTTGGAGCCATATATCAAGAACGATTCTAAGTTCCTAGGCTATCACTTTGATGGAGAGGCAGACCCTACTTGGGTCTTATTATTGATTAAGCATTCTTTTTTCACCATTTGTTTTTGATGTTATGTTTGCAAGTCAGTAACAAAACTGGGTGCTAGAAGCAAATTGCTTACTTGGTGGTGAAAATAGCTTATCTTGTTCTTCCTAGCATTATGCAAGTACAACATTTTAGCTATCTGTTATATATTGTTGTTCTTGATGAAATGCAAGCGGGTTTTTGAAATTGGTCGCCTTTGGAAGGCAAAATAGCTTTGTTATTGATAGAGTTGAGGAAATGTTTTTCTTTAAGGTACAATTATCCACTTGGGGTGAACCAATTTTCATTATTTCCAATGCCAGTTTGGACTTCCTGTTGGCTCTCTTCTTGTTGAGGTCAACATTCATAGATTAAAAAAAAAAATCAGAAACTAGTACACTGTAATAGATTAAATATCTGTTGTATACTTAAGTAGTGTGGATTTTCTTTTTACTTGTAGTGGCCTTCTACATATATACTTGGATTATTGTACTTCCCCAGTTGAATATGTATTGAAAAATAATGTGAAGTTTGGAAATATCCCTTTGGACTATACTTGTGTTGACCAGGTCAAAGAAATGGTGATTGCCCATAACTCCCTCTGTCTCTTTCTCCCATGGATGTGCAAAAATAAAGTTGTTTCTATCTTTTGTTTTTGGGTGTTGGAGGAAAGTAACAGAACTGTAATCATCATGAGCATAATCACACGTGAGATTGGATATAATTAGATGATACATAAATACTGGTGTAAAGTAAAGCTACCCTTTAAACACCTTGTTAGTGAAGTGATTATATAGGCACTGTCATGTGAGTAGCAGATGACTGAAATGGCATGTGCCACCACCTTCCTTACATAGTATTCAAAATATATAGGCACTGTCATGTGAGTAGCAGATAACTCCATCATGAGCATAATCACACATGAAGTGATTACATAGTATTCAACAAGACAAGAGAAGGATAGGTTAATATATATACTCAAAATAATGGTGGTGTGAAAGATTGTCCTGAATAGTAATTTTTATAATCTATGTCACTTGACTCCTTACCATCAGATCAAGGATTCAAATACATGATCACTTGATTAGATAAAATTTGGGTTGTTGTTACATAAGTTTATCGTAAATCAGATTCGTTGCTTCATGTTATGGTTTTGGATGTACATTTCTATATCCAAATTCTTGAATAGATTTATTGCTCTTGTTATTTCATTTTCTTATCCCTGCCTCTAGAGATTGAGGGGTTGTGTGTGTTTGGAACATTCAATGAAAACATTTTGGCCACCCATGCTTTTGTAGATTTATTTCTCTTCCTTGTCATATAATATTTGATTGTGTTTCAAACATAATATACAACAATGTCAGGAGGAGGCTTGGCAGATCTACTTGTTCCCCCATAATACCATATTTCAGAGGGTTGACTCATGATTTTTTACTTGCTTTAATGGCCAACAACAAACAATAATCAAACATTTTTTTGCAGCTCATAATCCCAACACTTATTAAAAGAGTCTAATCAAATCTAGATTTCATATATAGTATAGTTCTTACTAAGGAATAAGGTAGTTTATTCCCCAAAAAAAAATGTTTAAATATTGCTTCAAATTAGAGATCGGTTGTTTCATCAAATAATCAATCTGATTTATAAAAATGATCATGAGTTCGAGTTCCTGTGAAGTGTAATACACCATATACATTAGATTTAAGGACTGCCCATAAACTAGTTTTCTTCCTTCATTAACCATCCAACTAATGAAGCTGCATTAAATTTCAATGCATAAAGTGCAAACAGGTCTTTAAGGGGACAAGTGGGGAAGATGAGATAAAAGTGGAAAGCCATAAATCAAATCTCATGGGCATGGAGGTTTGGAACTCTAAATTAGACACAACATGCACATTATGATTTGCACACATCATGAGCTTATTTTCATGTCTTGTTTCCCTCTTTAAACTGTTCACAGCAATATACATGTCTTTTTCTGGATAATAGCCATTCTCTTATTACATTGAAGCTACCAAGAAAGACAATAAGAGGTGTCACCATCTTCTTTGTAGTTGGAGCTCTACTTCACTTTCTCCTTGGAACCAACTTCAAATGCTAGGCACTTCTCAATTTCAAAGAGTTGCTGAACTATTGATATTTGCAACCATATGGGATGTTGCATACATGTGATTACTGGCGATTTCTCTGCTTCATGCATGACATTTATATCTTGTAATCCGAACTAATAACGAGTTTGGATTAGCTCGCCCTTGTAGTATTAGACCCTTTGTCTCAACCATTATATCACATGTTTCAGTTGATGTTTGATTGATTTTTACAAGGTTACAAAAATATTTATGATTAATCAAAACTTTTTACATATTCAATACACGTTTGTTTAAATAATATTTTTTAAACTCGTGATATGAATTTGATGAAAGGTTATCATGATTTCTTCAACTTATTAGGGCATGTCCAGTCGAGTTTTGGATAGAGTTGCTTGATTGAGGGTTGTTGATGATAGTTAATTCTGTTATTTGAGGGTTGCTGATGGTTTTTTTTTTTAATCTGAAATTCATTTTCCGATTAAATTGTAACTCAGATTAAATTCAAATGCAGAAGAATTTTTATCACAAACACTAAAATAAGAATTTTGAAAACTAAAATTTATTAATACATAAAC
>JAYMSW010005076.1:0-10382 GCA_036897725.1 Erodium texanum | reverse complement strand
GTTAATGTGCGACGGCTCTAAGGAGAGAGGAAGAGAGAGCTCCAAATCATAATAAATAATTAAGTAAACAATACGGTATAATTATTAATTAGAAATGAAAATTACATAAATGAACATAAATTAAATAAATAAACAAAACTTATAAAGAAAAAAGAGAACAAGTTGGAATTACCTAAGAGTTATAATATAATTACCAGTTAATTTAATAATCTTATTTGATTATTTCAACAACAACAAAAATCTTATTTGAAATTAAGTTTTTGCAATATCTAATCAAACAGATTTTAAAAAATAATAATAATGATATAAACTAACATAAGCAATTAAGACGATGAATTAATAAAATAAAAAACAAATTAAGAAGAATAATCAAAAGAAAGTTATTAATAAGTAAACTAAAATTTTCAATTTCTTATTTTAAATAATTATTTTTTTGAACATTATATTTTAAATAATTTAAACTTTGAAATATGAACAAATACTTTAAATAACAACATCATAATATATTTATTTCTTTATTTTTTTTTTAATTATCTACCATGTTTCGATTAGGAGGACCTTTTAATTACCTACCATATTTAGATTAGGAGGAGAGGGCCAACATTTACAAAAGTGGGGCCCACTTTTCAAATAGAAAAATATAGGCTTTGTGCGGTCGCGTATGCCCAGATACGGGGTTGCCTAAAAGCAAGTTCATTAACTAACATCGTTAAGATTCAGGGTTTAGAGTTTCAGAAAATCGCATGATTAAATGCTTTTATAACTAACTGGTGTGAGCAATGTTGAGGGAGGGAAGGTTATTATTATAGACATGGTGCTACAAAACCCTAACACCGACAACGACAAGGACTCCATTGAAACACAACTTTTGTTGGGCTTGGAGATGATGATTTTGTGCACCGGCAAAGAACGGACCGAGGAAGAATGGGCTATGCTCTTTTCGGACGCTGGTTTTAGCCACTACAAAATAAGTCCAAAGTTGGGATTAAGATCTCTGATCGAGGTTTATCCTTAATAATTATGTTGAACTATATTGAATCGTGGTTTATATTTCTACTACGCAAAATAAAGCATGATGGGTAGGACTGTAGGAGCAACCATTCCCCGAGCTATATATATATATATATATATGAAGTTCGTAAAGGAAGGAATGGATCAATGAAATAATAATAAAACCACTTGATCAAGCTGATACGTAGGTATGTTTCTCTTATATAAACTTCAATCCTATATTATTCATATATTAATATACCAATCTTGCTCGTCCAATCGGTCAAACAGGTCTTGTAGCAATATTAAAACTCATTTCTAGTTTAAAGAATAAAAGTCTAATAATCAAAAGTTTAATACTCACATCCAGAATGTCCTTATCAAATCCCGATTCAAAACGGCTGAATAGTTTAGATGCAATTCCAAATTTACTTAAAACACATTATTGTGGAAGTGCCATTCGTATATAAGAAGACGACACTAAACAGAGTTTAAGGCAATCGTTAAGAGGCAGTGAAGATCAGAAATGGTAAAAACAAGGAAAAGGGTAAGCTTGAACAGGAGGAGACAATAAAGGGTGCTGATCTGATAAAGCAGCACATCTTGATCCTCATATTCCTCAAACTATACTTTGGATGTTTTTGGAGATTCAAAAAAGGCAGTTTGGTCTGAACCAAATATGCATTGTCGTTCACCGGAGGCATATACAGTGTGAGAAGAATCTAGTGTTTCACGCGTGCTAAGAAAGTGAATACAAAAGGAAGAAGATGAAGATAAATGTGTTCTGCACAGATTGACCAGATCTGCCAAACACAAACACAGGTGACGAAAAAGCTGGAAAAGAACCAAACCCACAATCGATCTCTGAATCAAGAGAGACAAGAATCACCTTACCAGAAAAAAGACTGGCCAAATCCAGACAGACTCTAACATGCGCCGATACCACCGGCTTATGTTAGCAGATGATCTGTAAAAAGCTCAGTAAACCGGGTGGTCTGGAGTAAAACGGCGTCGTTTAAGATGTTACCGACTTCGTCTTTGTTCGTGCGTTGATGCCTTTGATGGAAGTGTGTTCGAACCTTCGAGGAAAAGATAGGGAAAGCTCAATACATGGGGCTGTCATGTCTTAATCGGGCCTGATTATGATCTCATTTTTATAAAAAGTGATGTCATTCGATAGGATTGGCCTCCAGTTTGAGACGCACTTAAGGATTACAAAATAGTCTCAATCTTACGAAATCAATGTCGATTTTGGAGTGAGGATAGTCCGAGTCAGAAAAAAATTGTATGTCAAGAATAGTTCGAGAATCATACATCCAAAAAGTACTCGAGGAGACTCCAATCCAAGACATTATGATTATAACTTTAATAAAATAGATTTCAAAAGGAAATCTTAGGCATTGACCAACACAGAAAAGCAAGTTACATAATAAGGCACTATCTATCTCTAATGGCAAAATGGTCAAAAGCACAAGAAAGGGGGATATTTATTTATAAAGGGACATAACAACCAATTCCATTACAGTTTCAAGCATTTCAGTGACAACATTGTAGTGGTGTTGGTCCACAACAATCATATCATGTCTGATAATGTTTCATTAATATTGTATCTGAACAATAATTGGCAATAATAGCCTAATTCTACTGATCCATCATTCATGGAGCAAAGCAGAGCTGAAAGATTGGTAGCACAAACCCTTCAATCACTCCTAAAGATTTTCAATAGTTCCATATACTCATCATTTATCAAGAAACACATAAGGCAAAGCAAGTTATGAGCACAAGTTTTGAACAGCAAATCATCATTTCATTCCTGAAGTGAAGGGCTTGGGTTTGGAACAAACTACGAAAAGGGAAAGCATAGGTTTACAAGAACTCGCTACACGACAGTTCGATATAAATAGAAGAAGAAGAATGAGAGCGTAAGGATAGGCCGCTACTCACTCATACAGCACACACATAGAGGTCACGGTTGATCTTTTTGTTTGCTCAGTTTTTCATCTGCAACGTGAGATAGCTTGAGTGAGTGAAGATGCAGAACGTTTATGTCTCAATGTGACTATTTGAAATGTTAAATGTTAATGTACCTGGTTTTTGAGCTCCCAAGTGTGAGCTCAAGATCATCGGAACCTGATTCTTCGTGAATCCTCTCTCCTTCCCAAGGCTTCACCAGCCGAGCAACATTGCTCCCAAAGGCAAACTCATCAGCAAAAGCTTCAGACATTGGAATATCAGCATTCTGATCACAACCTGCTGGGATAGCAGGAGAGCAAGTCCCGCTTTGCCCGGGAGTTACCAAATGGGATCTACCACCACCAAAAGGATTAGAAGAAACAAGGCTAAATGTGGGAGAATTGGGCCCACTCTGTGGGATCCGCATCCCAGAAAACCACTCCGGATCAGGCACAACCCTTCGACCCGGGCTTGATGGAGTGGAAGATGGCAAAAAGGGGAAGTGCTGTGAAGCCCAGCTGGGACGGGTCGGTTGGTCATCCCAGTCAGTTCTGATTCTTGGGGTCCGGGCTGGAGAGCTCAGTGGAGGGGTGACCGGAGCACTGATGGAGCCGCTGTGGATGTAAAGATTTGGAAGCTTTGAGGAGGAGGCTGATGAGGATGAAGATGAGAGGTTCTTCAGCCATGGGATGAGGGAATTGGCATCGACATTTGGGTTGGCTGCATAAGAGGATGAGGCCGGACTGGGGAAGGAGGATGAGGCAGGACTGATGTTGTAGGAAGCTCCAGGACTTGGGTTGTAAGATGAGCATGGACTAGCATTTGCAGATGCGCCTACAACATCCATGTGTCCCAAAGGCCTGCAACCCTACAAGAATAGAAAGATTATTAGTTAAAAATAGGCCTAATTAGAGGATTTTCAGGACAAAGATGATCCATGAATTTAACTGGTATTTGACACATAGAGATAACATGAACCCCACTTAGTTTTTATATGGCAGTTTTGGAGTCTTTGCCCATCTAAATGAGTTCATCTGTCCATAATTTTCTCATGGCTTGCATCACTTTGCATTTTTAGATTTGATGTCATGGTTACACACAACTTTCCACTACACATATAACCAATTAACCAGTCAAATGCTATATTTTCGTTTGTAATCTTAATTGTTTTGAAGTTTCTCTAACATGACTATCAATCCAAAACCTAGCTGTAAAAGAGTAGCTAACTCAGGAGTTAGGGAGAACCTCAATTTCTATAGTAAAATAGTAGTCGTCCTAGAGCTTTTCACCTAAATTTCACAAGGTAGAATTCCTGACATGCTCATACTGTTTTTATCCAACCAAGAACGTAAATTTTCAATTTTCTGATCCCAAAAAATCACATAACTTTCTAATAAAATAGAAAACAACACCTGCACAAGCTTTCTTCCCTCATTAATGTCTCCTTCATTTCTTATGGATAGCACCTACAAGGTCACGGATGAGTTCTTCCAGCATAGCCATGGTCCCTACTCTAACTCAAGTAAGAAACATTACTGATAAACTTAACCAACTCTTGACTGGTTGTCTACTTTTCTTGAGAAAAAACCCACAAAAACTTGACCCATACCGTTCATCCAACTATTCTCTCACTCATCTCCAGATACTGAAGCCTATTAACTACAAGCCAGCCCAGCTTGGAAAAGGACCTAAAGCTGTAGCATCTTAAAGTTCAAATTCAAAGCACAGGTTCTTAAGTGCACCATGAATAAATGCACCCCCAAATAATTGAACTGGCACCTCCACATGAGGCACAAACTATCAGTCTATAATCAGCATCTGCTAAGGCAAAAAGGGCCACTGAAATAGTAATAATAACAGAGCATCACCACAGTTGAGATGTTTAAGGGTCTGTTTGCCTATGCTACTACTCTACCTTTTCTGTGGAGCTAAAATCAATGCGTGAGAGCTGTACTGGTTTTGGCATAACTATCCACACTGCAACTTTGGTACACAAAAGTAAAAGCATTTCTGGGCTTTTTTTATCTTGAGACTCAACAAGGACATTTTTGGTCATCTCGAGATCTATGCTGGTAAGAAACACGGAGAGAATCTAAAGCTTCACGCCTCTACTTAAAAACAAAGTTACTGAAAAAGAAGTAAAAGGACCGTCTTGATTGACCAGATCTGATGTACGCCGGAGGCAAAAAGTAGCAACCAAGATAATTATAGAAATTGATTCATTTTCATCGCCGGCAAGTTCGGCGCCAGCTAGCATCTAATCTAAAGCTCATCACAGTGTTCTACATCTCCAGACTAAATCAAGCACTAACATACGCCGCATACTCAGCGCATTTTAGCACGAACCGGGCACAGTTAACGAGCCTATGTACTGACAACAATAACTACCAGGCGAGGGAAACTAACATGCACTGCCGAATCCGGCGCAGATTAGCACGAATCGAGCATGATTGAAATCAATTTGGAGGGGGGAATAGAGGTTTTACCTTACGGTAGGGGGTACCGTCGAGCTCGACGGTCCCGCCGGCCTCGTTGCAGAGAGCCTTAAGGACCTCATTTTTGTCGCAGTGCTTCGGGAGCTTATAGTTCCCGTACATTCTCAGTCCGGCGAAGATCTTCGCCGCGATCGCTCTCCTCCGCCTCTCCCTCCTCTTGTTGTTCTCCCTCTCCTTCCACGACGGGAGCCTCGTCCCCGACGTCATCTCACTCTGTTCTCCGGAAACCGCTTTCAACGATCGATTCCGGCAATTCCGGTAACCACTTCTCGTCCCCGATAGAACACACACCGGTTTCTGGATGACTAAAATCGAAGATCGGACGACCTGGAGAAGAAGCTAATCAGCTGTCGACGGCCATGGAGGAACAAGAGCTCCGATCTGATGGCTAGATCTGTAAGGGAAAGACGAGGAAAGCGATCGGGAAACAGCTCGCGAAACCAGAAGCGGTTTTGCGAGGAAAAAGCCGGGAAATGAGGAATGAGACTCTGCAAATGAACAAGTGTTGTGTGCGAAAGTGAAGTGAGAAGATGGTAAGCTACAAATATGTGGTGGGGGTTTTCTCAACTACCCCTGGGCTTTCCGTTAATTCACAGATTTACCACTGATGAATATAAAATTACAAGTAGGACCCAATAATTGACAATCATCAAGGGTATTTTGGAGAATTCAATCTACTCATCGAGTCTGCAAAACGTAACCGTTTTCACAGGAGAGGTAGGACCCATAAAGAGTGACGGCATCGTACACGTGGAAAAACCGGCCCATCGGGCGTTCAATAACCGTCCACGTGGGTATGCAGGTAGCGTTCGGTGGGTCCACTAGCTTGTGGGGCTAGTCTTCACACGTGTCGAGTAGTGATACACCAGATCAGCGTGCGCAGCATACCATGATGCGGACTCCAGTACCCTTGCTTTTCCCCCTTCACGTGTGACCCCCGTGCCTGCATCCACGTGATCCTCCCCGGTCCTACCTTGTGTAACCCACGCGCCTCTTATGAGAGGTTGCGTACACGTGGATAAAAATTGGACGCACGTTACTATTATCTTTGACCTTCGTGGCCTTAATGTTGTACCTGACTCTTTCAGAACCATAAGTAAAGAACAAAAAGAAATAGTCAAATGAATAGAGAAAGCCATGGAAGTCGAGGTAGGATTTGGGCTTGGGGGAAATGCAGTTGGGCTACGAATCAGCTCAATAGCCCAGAATGACTATTTAATAGTTGAATGAGTTGGCCCAACAAGTTTCACAAAAAAAAAAAAAAAAAACTATGTAAGAGCAACGACATACAATAAAAAAAGTTGTGTGTTTGTCATTTTCGATATGTTCCTTGTCTCTGTCCTAAATTCTATGTTTTATAGAGTAACAATTAGATGAAAAACAAATCATATAATACAAATTAAGTATCATCCATATCTATTGTAAAGTTCCTGACTTTGAAAGTTTCAATATTAAGTAAGAAAACATATTTATCGTATAATATATAATCCAACAGTTATAATTCATTTTTAGTTTTCGCATCCAATTTCTCAACTTTTTATTGCCATCTTACTGTTTTCTATATTTATAAATTAACAAAATTCAATATACATATGTACGATATATGTTGGGTATGAGATAAGGAGGGTACAATATATTAACCAAATTCAACAAAAGATAATGCATACATAATAGTCAAGATTACAATACTACAATTATAGAATAATTAACCTTAAAAGAAAATACAATATGAACACGTTGGACCGTTCCCAACATTTCTTCTCACGTTCCATATATTATTACATCAAACCACATATGATTAGTTAGGTACATTCACGTTCCATGTTCCAACAATGATTACATGTTCTTAGCCTTCAATTTAGGAGCCAATCATTGTTCCATAACCAAAAACCAAACCCTATCCTCAAACCCTATAAAAACCCATGCAATCGAAACAACGACAACAATAACAAATCCATACCCAAAACCCTAACAATGACTTGCAACATTCGCCCAACCAAACTCTTCTTCACCCTCGTTCTCATCCTCCTCCTCGTTGGTGTAATCGAATCAACGAGCCCCCGTCGTGCCATGATCACTACCTCGAATTCCATAACCTCTCAGTTCCTGAGCTCGCACAACAAAGTACGAGCGCGACACAACCTTCCTCCCCTTAAATGGAGCCCCGGGTTGGCGAAGTATGCGAAACGGTACGCAAACAAGAGGAGAGGGGATTGTGCATTGATCCACTCTACGAGCGATTACGGCGAGAACATTTTTTGGGGGCGAGGGAACCCATGGGAGGCGGCGGACGCAGTTGTGGCGTGGGCGGCCCAAGAGTCCTTTTACGACTACAAGAGCAATAGGTGCATGCCGGGCAAGGAGTGCTTGCATTATACTCAGCTGGTTTGGAGGAGCACGGCCAAGGTCGGGTGTGCCAAGATCAAGTGTTCGAGTGGTGATGCTTTTGTGGTTTGTGAGTATTATCCTCATGGAAATGTCATGGGTCAGAGACCTTACTAATATAGTACATTGTAATAATTTCTGTTTCTAGTATGGATTGGGATCGTCGACGTCAGAGATGACTATAACTCGTTCTCGATCGAATAATTTTTAGAGACAAAATAAGTTTTTGGAACGTTATTTCTGTATCTTTTTTATATTGCAAAATGCATGATCTACCATTAAGATTGAAAAGTCAAATACCTTTAAATTTCACAATTTTCCCGTAAGTACTATGCCTCCGATCATTCTAACAAAATCTTCGGTGCAATATTATCAAGAACTAAAAGGTCCACTTAGATCTTTGATTGTTGAAACTCCGACCCTCCGTCGTTGGTGTCATTGGGATGTAAATTATACTCAAGCATTTAATTATCATATATTACAAAAAGCATCGTGTAACATACGGTACCGTCGCTTTAGTACTCACTTAAGTGACAGATAACCTATGTCGTTTTGGCTTAACCAATTCGTTGTTTAAGTGGGTAATTAACGACGCAACATGTCCGTCGGCATGGTGGTAATGTTGCGTGCGTCTAAGTGATGCACTTAAACGACGCGATAAACGCCTCCCGTTTTAGCTTAACTGATTCTTGTAGTGAGTGCAAACATTTATTGAGAGTGAAAAAGAAAATGTAAAGACAAGTATTAAAACGGCCTAAGCCAAACTTATCACATCCATTTGAATTACGTTTTTTTAAAAAAAAGAAATCTAAAAAAAACATGATCACTAGATATTAAAATAACATATATACACACTCTTCATATTTTTTGAACAAAAAGAATTATATTGGAAATATAAGTATTCATATTAATATCATGAAAAAAAAACAACTAAATAAAGGGGTAAAAGAAATTAAATACGGAGTTCACATTTTGAAGTGAAAAAACAAAATGTATGAACTTACAAATATACCCTCAACTCCAAATCATTAGTATTTCTAATTATGTCACACCTTTGTCGCCAAGGCTTTTTACAATTGGATTCTTCTATTAGTTTCCAAGTGAAGACATCTCCCGGTGCTGAAGCTTGGGAGCCATTTTGAGTTGATGGATTTGTACGATCTAAAGGTTCAAATTTAAAACAAATTGACCAGTTATATAATTGTAAATACATAGAGGTCATTAGATCACATTGAATTCTGATTAACGGTTGAGATTGATTCTCGGTTTCCATATTAAAAGGAGTTCTTCCGTGAAAATTCATTTTCCTTTATAACTTTCAAGTGAAAACCTCTCCTATTGATCTAATAATACAGATTCATTAATGATATAATTATAAAAACACGTAACTTTGAATTTATTTTTATATTTACCAAGTCCCCACCTGTATTTCAGAACAATAAAAATTCCTCTCTATACATCATCACTTGATTAGTTGTACGAAATTAGTTATTTAAGCGAATAATAATTCAATTTTTTATAATTATACATTTTGACTATAAAGAATATAATTTATTTTTTTACAGTAATGCATGTGTATCAATCAAAATTTTGACATTTTTGGCATGTCAACCAACATATGAAATGATTAACTAATTAAAGAGATTATAGTATTAGAGATTGAACTAACAAACTAATTATCATATTATACGAGTCAAAATCATCAATATTGATCAATATAAAAATAAACAAAACATAATAATAGTTATTATTTAATAACAAGAGGAAAAGGGAGCCTTACTTTTTTCGATCCGTGCCACTAGGCTTATCGGGCATCCTTGAAACATCAGCATGACCTCTGTTAATAATAATTCATGTGTTCTGGATTAGTTATGGATAATATTGTTAAAGATATATGTTTATTTGGACAATATATACTAATATATATAGGGGTGTAAACAGGTCGAATCGAGTTTAATTTAGTCAAGATTCTGTTTGGTTTGGCAAAAAACAGCTCGACTCGAACAAGCTTTGTATAGCTAAGCTCAAGTTCGGCTCGAAATAAAATATTGAAGCTCGAAATTTGACTCGATTCGTTAAATTTTCACTGTAAATATTAAATAAAAAAATTAATTTAACTATATTCATAACATATATGGTAAGAGATTCGGCTCGACTCATTTAATTTTCACTAAATATATTAGTTAAAATTAGTTTTAATTGTATTAAATGAAAATATATAATTAGATGTTAAACAAGCCGACCCGCGAGCCTCCCGCGCGGGGAGTTTATAAAGCCTCAAAAAATTGGGTTCGAGTTCGGCTTGAGCTCGATTATAACGAACCTGAACCAAATATTTACTGAATCAATCTCGAGCGGCTTGTTAAAAGATCGACTCGCTTACCCCTTTACATGTCAGTCCAAATCAAGTTTAAAGAGCCACTTATATATAGATTTCAATATAATATATTATATGTTTCAATAAAATATATTATAGACTTCTATTATTCTAATAATTAGGGGAAATTATACTTCGTGGTTTGAAAAACTCTTACATGTTGTAGTACTTTCCAAAAGTTG
>JAYMSW010005075.1:0-10382 GCA_036897725.1 Erodium texanum | reverse complement strand
GAAAAATACATTCTGAATTAAAAAAAAAAGAGTAAAATTCAGATTCCACTAACATTCTACTGATCAAGCTAAAGCCCACTGTGAGACACATTCTACTAATCAAACTTAAGTTTACTTTTCAGCTTTCTCTCTCCTTAAAATAATATTTTTTAATTATCATTCTATTGATTTTAAGTCTGATCTTTTTACTAACCACCGTGAATGCTTTTACTTGATTCTGGTAATACCTCATCCGGTATGTGCTTCCTACTCTCCACTAAGATAAATATATGGATATGGGGTGCTATATTTGTTTTAGTGCATTGCATAATGTACCCATTTCAACCACGTATAAATTAAATTACTGCAGATTAAAATATTAATTCCATCCTAAATGCATGTTATTTGATTTTGCATATGACAAAACAGCTTGCATTTTGAATATGATAGGAGGGTTAGAGTAGCTCATTGTCCAAAAATTTGATTCCTTGTCTACTTTATGATTAAGAATTACAAAACCCTTGCTGTGATTCTTCCCACACCCTTGACTAGCGGAAGTAACACTACCATGTTGCTGCACCAATTTCAATCCTGCATAAAATAAGCCATCCAATTTGAAATAATTATATTCTTAATTCTTAAAGGCACCAAGTTGAATTGGGGTGAGACAAAACATCTATCTTAAAAGTCACAACAACTCTGCATATTCCAAGATTTGCATTAGTTAATTTGGTGAGTAAAGTAGAAGCCAGCTTATTGCTCATTCTCATTTGCTCCAACACTACACTCTCTCTGTTAATTTCTCTTATTGCTTGTGTGTTGAGATCCATCTTGGTGATACTAGCCTTTCGATATCTTATATATTCTGCCTAAATCCTTATCTGCTCATCTTCATTTGCGCCTCTTTTAGTAGCTGTGATCCGTCGATCTTCCGGGTATGGTAACACTTTCTGCTCTCTGCTTTTGATTCAATGGGATATTAAACTTTTACAGCACATCCACCCACACTTGATTCTACTCACTTAACACAAGTAACACTTTCTAATATCTGCTCTTTAGTTTGCTCTTTGTATTTTTCTTTTCTTTTTGAAAACTATGTTATATATAATATATCTTGTGTTAGATGGTAAAATTTGATTCCTTGTCTTCAAAGCCAATAAACAACCCATTGGCCTCTAGCTATTGTCCATTAGTTTGCTTTTGCATCTTGTGAATTGTGATCCCATCAGTTTTCTCTATGTGTGATGTAGTTGCTTGGTTTATGAGAGAATTGAAAGAAGAAGACATTCCAGCCTCCTTTTTTACTAACTAAACTTTAAACACTACCACTAATTATTTGAATCGTGCATAAAGCAAAAGACAAATAGTGATGGCTTTGTTCATTCTTAATTGCGTCAATTAAGGATGATGGTCTGCCATTGTCGCTCCAAATAGTAGCTTTTTTGTTTTGTGGTTGCTATTCTCATTATTCATCCAATTGCTTGTCGTCTCTACTTGTTAGCATTCTGATCGGTGGTGTTACTTTATAATCTCTGCTTGATCAGTAGTGTTACCTCATCTGATCTGAAGGTAATGACCTTTGATGTGTTTAAATTTGATGCAAGTAACACTTTATGCTAATTGGCGGTGCTTAATTGTTAGCATCTGATCTGATCCGAACTATTTTCTTTTTCATTATCCATTTCAGGGTGTTTGACCATACATTAATATCACTCATCCTCGTTAATTTAGTATCTACTCGATTCAAGAAACAATTTGTGCTCCCTCTTGTCTTCGAGCATCGTGATTCAGGGTAAGCCTTTATTTGCTCTTACATAATTCGAGTAAGACTTAATTGGTGGTAAACATGAAATCCAAGTCGGGATATTATATCCTTTCTTACATACTTGTTAGATACTTTCTGATCTTTGTTGGTTTAAATTGCTCCTTTACAGTGACAGCCATTAAATTTTGGAATTCTCCGCGCTCTGCAGTCCCAACAATCAGTCTGTTTTTGCATCTTGCGAATTGTGATCCTAGCAATTTTTTTACATGATTCAGTGAGCTACTTACAACCACTAATTTTTGGCGTTCTTGAGCTCTTCAGTCTCAATCAGTCTGGTTTTGAAAAGGGGCTATTTTCTTGACAAATTTAAGAGAAGTTTTTAGCCAGAGGCCTTAGGTATCAATCTCTTTTATTTTCTCATTTCTCCTTCTGTTATGGGACAGTTCTTGTTTCTGTTCTGTCGTTGCAGCTTTATTTTCATTCTCCTGTCATTAATTTTTTCTACATCATCAATGACTGACCATTATTTTTTGGAATTTCTATGATGTGCAGTTTTTACTTTTTTCTACGTGATTCAATGAGCTAGTGACAACGTTTGGAGTTTTAAGCTCTGCAGTCTCAACAATCAGTCTGCTTTTGTAATCTAGTGAATTGAGATCCTAGCAGTTTTTTCTACACGATTCAATGAGCTAGTTACAGCCATTAATTTTTGGAGTTCTTGAGCTCTGCCGTCTCAATTGTTAGTTTGCTTTTGCATCTTGTGAATTACAATCCTAGCAGTTTTTTCTACGTCATTTCACATAATCCTCTTCAGGTAAATCTTAACTTCTCCTCCATTCTCCATCTTGATTCAATTAACATTTTCTGTTCTCTTCTTGTTTGCTCTTTTTACTCCGTTTTTGTGTTTCTGTGTATGTGGATACCTGTTATCTTTTGTTCATTATTTTGCTTCCATTTCATTTTTATTAATTTTCATATTAAAAAGAAAGAAAACCCTCTTTGTGATGTGTTGTTTGATAGGTAAATTGTTTCAATGCTAACGATATGACATTCATTTTAGTTTCTGGTGACCGGGGTCGGGGTCCGGTGGTGGTTCCGCTGGAGAAGAGAAATGGGTAGGATTGGATTTAGGGTTTGAGCTCTTGAAGGGTAGTGTCTGAAAATTAGAAAGCTCTTGAAGAGTAGTTAGGCCATTTCATTCTAAATTAGTTTAAGGGGTTGAGTTCAGGGTTAGGATTTGATTTCAGGTTTGGTTTGGGTTTAGGGTTTCCATTTTGGGTCTGAATTAGAGGGTATTTTGTCATTTTGAAAACAATAACTAACCGTAACATAATTGATGACGGTACAAATTTTTAGAAAGTTTGTGTGTTTAAAAAGCAAAACGAAAAAATTGTGTAGTTAAATGAAAATCAGGTATATATTTGTGTTTTTTTTGTGTGTAATATACCCTTGTTTGTTTCGGTGCTAACGATATAGCATTCATTTTGATACAGAATGGCAGAAATAGTTTCCACCATCGCCACCACTGTTTTTGATCACTCTATTGGTGTCATTGGGCGGCAATTTGGATACCTGTGGAACTACAGGAAGAATGTCAATGACCTCAAAGTGCAAGTTGAGAATCTGGATAAAGAAATAGGTGACAAGAACCATTGTGTTACTGTTGCTGAAAGGAACGCAGAGAGGATCAGAGATGGGGTAAAGAGTTGGCAGAAAGATGCAGACAAAATCAGTGAGGAAGCACGGGCAATACTACAAAAATATGTGCCTGATAGATTTGTGTCCAAATCTTCTTTCGCGTTATCAATTTGGCAGGAGAGCATGCAAGAAAAGGATTGAGGTCGAGCAAGCTATCACAAAAGCAGACCAAATCAAAGAAGTTTCTGACCCACCTTTGGTGCAGGGAACAACAAGTGTCCTGTCTACCAAAGGCTTGTTCACCTTTGATTCAAGAAAGACAACTTTGGAAGATATCATGAAGACGCTGCAAGATGAAACTGAAACCATCATTGGAGTGTATGGTTTTGGTGGCATGGGGAAGACCACACTTGCTAGACAAGTTGCATCAACAGCTGCTGAAGAGAATATGTTTAAGGAAGTTGTCATGGGATCCGTAACCCAGACCGTAGACATGAAAGAAATTCAAGGACAGCTTGCTAGCATGTTAGATCTCAAGCTCGATGAGCCTACTGTGGCACAAAGAGCAAGCCGCATATATGCAAGGTTAAAGGGGAGGAAGGTTCTTGTCATTTTGGACGATTTATGGAAAGAGTTAGATTTAAAGCAAGTGGGCATTCCTTTTGGCACCGAGCATGTGGGTTGCAAGATACTACTCACTTCCAGATTTCGGCCCGTGTTAGCTTCAATGGGGACAGAAAAAGAATTTCTTCTTGGAGCTCTAGAAGAAGAAGAAGCCTGGAGACTGTTTGAGGAGAGAACTGGGAGTATTGTTAAAAAGCCCGCTTTTCTTACCATTGGAAAGGAAGTGGCCAAAAGATGTGAAGGTTTGCCAGTCCTAATTGTCACAGTTGCAGCATCTCTATCAAGGCGGCCAAAATTACATGCATGGAAAGATGCCTTGAAACGACTCAAAAAGAAGAATTACATAGAATTGCATGATATTGTTAACTCTGCAATTGAGTCCATCAGTTACAAACACCTTAAGGAAACACACAAGCGACTGTTTTTACTTTGTGGTGTGATCGGGGGAGATGTTTCTATTCAAGAGGTGTTGCAATACAGTTTAGGTTGGGGTTTGTTTGATGAAGAGGTAATGACAGTTGAACAAGCAAGAAACAGCTTGCGTACCATGATCCTCGACCTTCAGGAATCTTGCTTATTGATTGATGGCGATAGTCAAAGAGATAAGAACTCCATCAAAATGCACGATGTTGTTAGAGATGTTGCCTTATCGATTGCAAATAAGGATTTAAATGTGTTTTTGGCCAGAGATATTGATGCTGAATTAAATACATGGGCCAAGGAAGATGTTCTTAAAAAGTGCACAGCAATTGTTTTTCGTGGTTGTCCCGAGTCCTTTCGCCTTCCTCAACTTCTAGAATGTCCTTCGCTTGAGTTGTTTATCCTCAGTGGGTTCTCTGTAGATTCCTCCCCGTCAATCCCTGACATCTTTTCTGAAAAGACAAGTAACCTTAAAGTCTTACACATGACTAGATTGTGTTTTTCAGCATTGCCTTCATCCCTTTCTTTTCTGAAGAATCTCCAAACATTACGGATGGATAAATGTGATGACTTGACAGATATATCTATAGTTGGAGAACTGAAGAAACTTCAGATACTTAATTTTGCCGGTTCTAGTATTGAAGAGCTACCAAGTGGAATGGGACAACTGTCGGAGCTAAGACTGCTGGATCTAAGCCGTTGTTTCAACCTCAAAGTAATACCTGCAGGTCTCATAGCAGGTTTATCCCGATTAGAAGAATTGTACATGAGACACAGATTCGACCGATGGGATGTTGAAGAATGTGGTAATAGCAGTGGAAGCAAGAATGCTAGTCTTGCAGAGCTGAATCATTTGCCCAACCTTTATAGTTTGGAAATATCAATTCAAAACACCAAAGATCTTTCAAAAATTATGAACTTGGAAAAGTGGGAAAAGTATGAAATTATTGCGGGAGATATGTGGCGCAGTGGGAGCTTTTGGATGTGGTTTGTTCATATAGAGATGACAAAAAAAGTTTGTTTGGACCTTAGTACTACAAGCTTTAATCATTTGCAGCATGTGGTTAAGGGGTTGTCTCAAATTACGGAATGTTCATGTCTAGGGGGATTGAAGGGCGTTAAAAATGTCACTCCTCAATTAGATGGGCGTTTGAATTTTCAATCACAACCAAAGAACTATATCATAGCAATGTAGTCAACACTTGAATAATTTAGTAGCCTTCAAGAAACAAGTACACAAGATTTTAAAATGATTTATCAATCTCTATAAGCCATAATGGGTGCCGTCTCATTGGCAGGTTTCGTTTCCTAAGCTAGAGGAACTGGGACTGTCTGATATCTCCGATTTGACCGAGATATGGACCCCCAAACTCTCGGAGACCTTTTGCAACTTAACAAAACTGGAAGTATACCGTTGTGACAAGTTGAAGTATTTATTTACCCCTTCTCATACTAGGGCTCTTGTGGGACTCCAACAACTAAATATTGAAAGTTGTGCTAGAATGAAGGAAGTTGTTGCCGGGGAAGGAGAAACAGAAATAGAGACAATCATTTTTCTTCAGTTAAACAAACTTTATATTCGCAATATGCCAAATCTAACAACATTTTACTCCGGATCAGTTGAAGAAATGGATCAGAATGAGAACCTTGATATTGTCATGCAACCCCTATTCAATGATAAGGTATACTTATTGTTTCTCTCTATTTTATTTTTTTTCTCTAGTTTATATACTCCCTCCTCCCAAAATAAAAATTTATTATTATTTGCAGGTTTCATTTCCTAAGATGGAGTCATTGGAACTGTATGAAATCCCCAATTTGACAAAGATATGGAGCCATAAAGTCCTGGAGACACCATGCTGCAACTTAACAAGATTGACAGTATATTGTTGTGACAAGTTGAAGTATTTATTGACCCCTTCTATAATTTCCGCTCTTGTGGGACTCCAAGAATTGATGATTGGAAGCTGTAAGATGATGAAGCAAGTTATTGCAAAGGAAGAAGGGGAATCTAATATGGGGACAATCATTTTTCCTCAATTAAGCTATGTCCGTCTTCACAATTTGTCTAACTTGACAACATTCTATTCAGAATCAGTTGACCAAATGAGCACAAAGGACAACCTTGAGACTGCCACACAACCTCTCTTCTGCGGAAAGGTTTATTTATCATTTCTCTCTTCCATTAGTTTGTTTCGTTTTCCCCCCAAAATAGTAATTAAGAATCAAAATTAAAAGATTTACTGTGGTGCAACGGGCATTATGTGCATGCAGATACAATTTCCTAGGTTGGAGGAATTGACTATCTGGATCTTGGATAGTATCGAAGTCATATGGCAGAACCAACATCTCTATCAAGTAAATTCATTTTGCAAATTAAAACAAGTCGAGATTAGACATTGTGCAAGCCTTTTGGAGATCTTTTCATCCATTGAGTCAGCAACAAATTTGGAGAAGGAATCCCAAGAAATGCTCAGCTTTCAAAATCTACAGAATGTGGATGTACTTGACTGCAAGAAATTGAAACGTGTACTTCCAGTTTTTGTGGCTCAATCTCTTTGTAAATTAGAAGAGCTAAAAATAGAAGATTGTGAAGTATTGGAAACAATAATCAGTGATGATAAGTGTATGGAATCATCAGAGGAGATCACGAAAGCAGTCAGAGAAATGACTACGACATTTGTGTTACCTAAATTGACCCATTTGAAACTCAAAAAGCTACCAAAAGTGAAGTGTTTCTACCCAAGGAAACATACAATCCAATGGTCAGTGCTAAAGGTATTAGATGTAGATGACTGTGAGAATGTTTCTTCTTCAGATATCCTTAATATTTATATGGAACAAGGAGAGAATCAATTCGAAAAAGTACCTAAATTTTTTTATTTTTTGCTCAGTAGTTTTTTGTGTATCAAGTATAGGTAAGAGTCAACCTTACTTATGTAGAGATAAAGGGACACTACCACTTGATTTGTTTTTAATTATTATTAAGATTGATGTATCAATGACTTAATTATATATAATTAAGCTCATCAATGTCACTTGACCCCACCTTCTTCTATGAGAGAAAGAGAGATCCAACATGAGTTGAAAGAGAGGCCTAACAAGAGTAGGAGAAATAAAGGTGGATAATAATACTGTTGTTGGGACTCAAGTGTTTAACCATTAGACCAACTAACAAGAGTAGAAGAAATAAAGGTGGATAATAATACTGATGTTGGGACTCGAGTGCTTAACCATTAGACCAACCAACTTTGGTGGTACATAAAGTATTTGTCCTTCTTTTACTCCATTTGTTACATCCTTTAGAGTTAGTGGCATTATATGAACAAATTGGACTTGTAAGTTATGTAAAACTCATAATATTTATTATTTGATGTTACTTGGTTAACTTTTCAGGTGATTTCAAACTTGGAGTTTTTGAGCATAAGAGGCAGAGATATTATTAAGATACTGAGTGTATATGTCCAGTTTCCCCTGCACCTCGTATGCGGTCTTCAAAGATTAACCATTACCGAGTGTCATGGTGAAGCTGCTGCTTTAATATCAAAGTTTCTCAGCATAATTGGCAATCAACTACGAAATGTTGAAGTACACAACTGTTCCTGTCAAGAAATATTTCCGCATGAAGGAGAAGTCACTGATCATGCTGATGGTGACGTACTAGATGTAATGGAATGTCCTCGTCTCACACATTTAGTACCATCCTCAGTATCTTTCAGATTATTAGAGTATTTGACCATCACGAGTTTTGATGGACTGATAAATTTAATACAGCCGTCAACAGCTAAAAGTTTGGAGCAACTCCAGGGGCTGGACATAAGAGGATGTGACATGATACAACAAATAATAAGTGGCGAGGTGAGGGATGATGATGAAGAGCTGTCCTCTTGTGACAATGAGATTATTTTCAGAAAATTGCGGACTTTGACACTTGAGAAATTACCAAGGCTTACAAATTTCTGCTCTTCCCGTAATTACACTTTCAATTTCCCTAGATTGACAAGTGTATTTGTGAGAGAATGCCCAAATTGAAGACCTTCTGTGGAAGAATCACAACCACACCAAAGCTGCAGAAGATATACCATGAGAGGGAATGGCGTTGGGAGGGAGACCTTAATGCTACTGTAGAGCGGATTTTTGCAGAAATGGTATGTCTTGTGCATACTTCACTTTTCCCTATTATCTCGTTCTCTTACCACTTTCTTCCTTGCTTTTCATTCTAATTGCCAATAGTCTTAAACATGTTTTTATTAACGTCAAATAGCTCTCTCCGTCCCTTTTCATGATCACTGATCCTATAATAATTGAGTACTGTGAAGTAATGGTCATGCCAAATTATTGAACTAATGAACTATGTGCTTGAGTTTTCTAAAAATCAGGAGGCTAAAAGATTGGCCGCAACGCTTCCATCAACCTCATCCGCCAACCATGCTGAAGCACAAGCTCAAGCCCTTGAGAACCCAGCGAAGTATCTCAATGAGCCAAGAGAGGAAGGTCATATCGCTACCAACCAAGAAAAGGCTGCTGATATTTGTGAGAAACGCAAAGGAAAAGAACTTGAGATTTCTGAAGAATTTAAGGATGAAAAAACCGAGGAGACACCTAGTTGTTCAGATCCTTGTTCCAATTATACAGCCCAAGAACAAACTGTTGCGTCTCTCGGTTCTCCTCAACATGTTGTAGCTTCTTCCTTACAACCGAGCCCACCGGTTAGCAGTCTTACTGGTGGAGGCAGAGTCAGTCCCCTTGCCACACAAATGGTATGTCTTTTTGATACTATACACTTCCTTATTATCTCCATTGCTGTTTTATTTTCCAAATGTATACCATGCTCTTCTGTTCTATTAATTTTAGGAGGTTCAGACAGCAACCTCATCAAATGGCCAATCCGAACTAGAAGCTGAAAGCCATAAGAAGCCAATTGGGGAACTCGTTGAGCCAACAAAGGAAGGTCAGATCTCTAAGCACGCTACCAATGAGCATGGAGCGAGTACCAGCCTAGCTGCATCGAGTTCTCAGCCAAAAGACTTCCAGGGCTTGCGTGTCGCAAAAGACTTCAGTCAATCATTGAGTGACATGCTTCGAATTCTCGAAACCCAAACACTGAAGAGCATGAATGAAGAGCAGTTCCAGTCTATGGAGGATGCTTTTCGAACTCTGTCCAACTTGACTTTCTCTGTTGATTTGCTTTGCCCTTTTGTTGACAAGGCCAGAAAGTGTATGGAGCGGAAAAAGAAGATTTCTGAGTTAGAATTGAAGATTGCTGAAGCGGAGGAACGAGTGCGTGCGATGAAAGAGGAGATGAAAGAGGAGAAGAAAGTGTTGGAAGAAGAATATGAGGCCATTCCATGATAATTGATTGAAATATGTCACAGTACTCATATGAGTTTTTGCTGAGTTGAGTTGATGTTTAGAGTGAAACAAGTTGATTTCTGAATTAGAGTTGTTAATGATTGCTGAAGTAGGATAATTATTGGTTTTAACACTAGAACTGTACCTGCAATTACTACATATTGAAGTTTTAGTTTCATATCGGATAATTAAGAGGCTAAAAACAAAATAACAGTTTGATATGACTCAAAATATGAGTCCAAACAGATCGTGAAGACAAATTTGTCCGA
This sequence comes from Erodium texanum, assembly GCA_036897725.1. Classification (NCBI taxonomy): domain Eukaryota; kingdom Viridiplantae; phylum Streptophyta; class Magnoliopsida; order Geraniales; family Geraniaceae; genus Erodium; species Erodium texanum. Next base: position 335 of record JAYMSW010005075.1, on the reverse strand, counting down.
AAAGGCATTAAAAAACTTGTTCTTAAAAATCATCACAAATTAATATATTCGTCGTCAAATCATTAAACATAGCAAAAAAAAAATTCAACATATAAATAAAGTTCACTCAATTATGTTTGTTTTTGTGAATTCCACAAAAAATTGCTTCGAGTGATCAAGTTTTAGAACGTGTGACACGACCAAATTCGAGTTGTAACAACAATATTAGAATTTTAAACTTAATAAAACGTCGTGTAAGTTTCTTACAACTTCATCGATGCTAAAAAAAACGGTATTAACGACTTCTCAACTGTCATTTTCGGACAACCTCCATAGAGAACAGAAACTAACAGGTT
>JAYMSW010005074.1:0-10384 GCA_036897725.1 Erodium texanum | reverse complement strand
TCCAGTCGTGTTCCTCCTTGTCGCTTCCTGGCGTCTTTGTCCTCGATCTGCTTTTAGGTTTCTTTCCGCCATCGGCGTCCTCCGTTCGAGCCGGTCTCTAGTCTCTACGCCACCGTCTCTATCGATTTTCCTCCTTCCCAAGACGTATGGGTGATGATTGTTCTTTCCGAGTCAACACTCCTTTTGGTCTTGGGCCCCTCTTGTTTGGGCTTGTCTTGAACTCATCTGGCCTCGATCTCTTGGGCTCCAATCTTCTTCTCTTTCTTTTTTTTTTTTGAAAGAAATTGGACTCTTATTTTTATCAAGTCAAATTTGTACTTTTGTTCTGGTTGCCTCTGTCAAATCTCAAACTTCTTTTACACCTCTTATAATCTTGCTCCCCATCTTGGGAGATTTGATCATTATCTGTAAATCGATTTTTGTTGATAATAAAATAAAATAAAATAAGTTTATAGAGAACAATGCAACCTTCTAGGTACTCATATCTTCTTCAAACTTGACTGAAAAGCGTCGACGATGGGTGCAGACCAAACAACCGGACGCCCTGCCATGAGGTGTTGGCGGGTCAATCGATTTATTCTCAAACAGAGTACTACGACAGACTGCTGGACAGAACTACAAAAGAGATCGTCCAGTAGAAATTATCTTTCCTATTTATTTAATTCAATGACAAAACTGGTAATACAACTGAAGGTCTGAATAATTTAAAGTCACAACCTATTACTATTGGAAGATAAGAACAACCCATACAAATTCGATGATACACTACTTTAAGATGATACACTACTTTTATGCGATCATCCATATTTAAAATCATCAGTACATCTCAAACTGTATAGAGAATACAAGCTTGATACGACAGAACCACTCCAACTACGAAATTAAACTTATTGATCAGTCAACTGTAGTCTTACACATAAAAAAGGTGCAAGTCCAATATGGATTTGCAGAGCATAGGCGACCAGATACTACACAAGAGGATCGATTCAATCAATATGACTGAAGCAGTGCAGCTTCAGAAGAATATTGCAACAAATCATTACCCCAACAGCAGTTTCCAGCCCCTCCGTTCGAATTCAGCCTGTTAATCATTAGAACAAATCTCAGTACCGCCTGTTCTGAAGATAATATCTGTATTAGATTGAACTTGGCCATCAGATTAGTTGTTCATTCAGATTATCTAACTCAAACAGTTAAACTAACAATAAGCTATCTGATTGATTTCGACACATTGCAACTGATAAGGCCAGAAGCCGACAGCACTGAGTATTTCCTTACAGCAGAAACTTAGGATCTCATATGATATGGAAGTAAATGTCATGCAAGCAACTAGGGACTACTTCTAGGGGTTTAAACGAGCCGAGCTCTTTATGAATCATTCGAACTCGATTCGATAATTATTCGGTTCACACTCGTTTTAATCAAACTCGAGCTCAAGGATGGGCTCGTTTGATAAACGAACCGAACCAAATCATTTAGCATTTAACTAATTATTTTATTTATTTTTATTTAAGATAATTAAAATATTTGTTATTTAATATATATAGTGAAAATTAAATTAGTCGAGCTGAGTCAAGTCAAATTTCAAGCTTGAATATTTATTTTTGAACCGAGCCCTAACAACATTAGGTTTGATTCGGCTTGTTTGCACCCCTACTCATACCCCAATATTCACCACAGAAAAATAGTCATTTTGAAAGTAAAATGCTTAGCTAAACCCATATGCATGGGAAGTATAAGTAACCTTAGCTGCTAGGTAACATTGGCTACAATCACATTTTGTTGAGGCGCTAGAATATTCGCATTGATACTCCACCTCAAGTTCTTCTTATACAGTCAATAATTAGGGTGTGTGTAGAAGAGGAAAAGAGTAAATCATAAACTAAACAGATTGAAGAAAGACTAGATCTTTGCATTAGAATACACAAATCCTGAGCTCCTTTCTACATAAAGGTAGCTCATAATATCAATCTTGATAATAATCAAGAAAGTCAAGTGGTAGTTCCCCCTTACTTCTACATAAGTAAGGTTGACTCTTATCGACATTTGATACAAGGAAATTGTAGTACCAAAAAAAAAAAAAGAATGCACAAATCCTCTCACAATCTGATCTGGAACAGTATCAACCGTTGAGACACATAACGCAATATACTGTAATCTGAGTGTGCCAAATCTTATTAATATGATCACAAAACCAGCTCAATTCAACTAATCAACTTACATCAAATAGTTTTGGAGGCAAAAGCTAATCGGTTTGGTCAGGAGTCCACTTTCAAATCATCTTCTGAATCTGAATCACTTGCATTATAACCTGAAGCAAAGCAAAACAGAGAATTTTTTTTTTAGCTTCAGCTAAAAATAGATGTCCCAAAAACTGCACAGAGATAGAAGAGAAAGGTGAATAAACCTGGACGCTTATGGCTAACTCTCCAAACTGAAGAACGAGTCCTTGAGGCTCTTGTCATCCAAACCTTTCCCTGCAAACACAACAAGCCAAACCCATTTCCGGAACTGAGAAAAATGAACACCACGGGATTGAATAATCACAAGTCAACGCAACAACAACAACAAAGCCCCCACATACAAGACAATCTATGGCAAGCAAAAGTCATAGTACCAATTTGGCTGCTCATAAAGTTCTCTCTTTTTTTTTTCTTCTTCTCAAACCCAGAATTCAATTAACAACAACACTGAAGAAGCTATAAATTTCACAAGATTATTTTCAGCAGCAAGGAACCGAAACTCAATGAAATAAAAGCCCCCAAATTGAAGGCAAACCTTGTCAACATCTCTGGAAACGCCATAACCACTGTAGTACATCTGACCCACCAAGACCTGCATACTTATATCGCCAGCTTTGGCCTCCTTGAGCGTATCTTTGAACCACCGCTTGGCGCAATCCGTCACCACCACCGACAGCGGGAAGCGATGCTCGTTTCCGTTCTCTTTGCTCGCGCTGCTCTCCATGACCTGCTGGTTTCTCGGCAATTCACGGGCTCTGATTTGGTTCTGTGATGTGGGTTTTGGAGCTTTCAATTGGGGTTTCGAGATAGTGTCTGCCAGCTTCTGCAGCTTGGTGAAATTTCCTGGAACTGATCTTCCCATTAACCAATCGAAAATATATAAAGATGTGATTTTTTTTGCGGATTTTTGTAAATCAATGGTTGGGATTTGCCACTGAGACAAATCTGTGGAAAAGATCTCGCGGTTTCGGAGGTCTAGTTCGAAAGGGTTTCGCAAGAGAAACGTTACTCGCAATTAGCGAAGCAATAACTAAAATTTGATTTACAAGGTCGATAGGGACTGGGAAGACAAGAGTGATTAGAATAGTCTGGGACCGAAAAAACATTTAAACGGCGCCGTTTGGTTTTCTTGGGATCCATAATGACGTGGATGCACATAAAAAACTACATGATAATATATATTTGGGTTAAGTACAAATATTCTAAAAATATATATAAATGTCCCATTATATTGCCTACCGTGTCGTCAAATTTTTTATTATTATTAATGAATAATCTGTAAACAACTGACCCTGGACCAAGCAAAAACAAAAACTATCATTTACTTCCAGCAATCATCACGAACTAGTGCATTGATACAGCAAGGAATTGCAGATTACAGAGAAAAAAGAAATAGATACATACAGAAATTACAGAGCTGACTAGTGATGAAACTCGGAAATGTACAACTACAAAAAACACCTTAAAACTATAGTTATACATAAGATCATTGGCAGAGAGACGTACAGTGCTTACACGCCAAACCTCCTGTGTGTATAGATGAACTGCATTTTCAGGCCTATAGAATGGTAACGTCATTGGATACATCTTCGATTCCAGAGAGAAGGGGAAGAAGAGAGTACTATACATAAGCCGAACCTCTTGTGTGTATAGATAGATCATCTGACTTGTTTCCTGCGCACTTTTTCTCGGGCATTTTGAAGACGATAAGATGTAGTGAACATCACTGTCGCAAGACAATCTCACGAATCCCTCCAACTATCTGCATCATCATCATCGTCATCACTTCCAGCCAATGCCTGTCAAAAATGATCATTTTTAGTAGGTTTCACAAAATGGAGAGAAAGAGGGAAAGGAGAAGAGAGCGAGAGCTACCTGGCGAATAGCATTGGCTTTCTCCAATATTGCAGCAACCTTCAGGTTGGTTTTTGGACCCTGAATGCTTGGTCTTGTCACCGGCGCAGGCTTCAAGTTGAAAGACTGAGCGAAAAAAACGAAAACACGGTTAATTGTTGGTCTTTTTCGTCTGAGAAAAGAAGAAGGTTGATTTAGAAACTCACCTTTGTTCGTATTTGTTCTAACAGCGAATCTCTTTCACCTGACTTGGGTTCAATCTGAGGCCGAACACGTTCAGTGACCCTTCTCAACTGCAAAATGATCAAAACTATTAGGATAAAACACAATGCAAGCATAGGCCCTCAGAAGATGATTACAAACTATATGTACCGTGCTTTTGTCATGAGCAGCAACTGCATCAATGAGAGGACTCCTAGGACGAGGAATCTTCACTGTTGAGTTTCCATTTGGTTTTGGAACTTCGAAGAAGGGTACGAAAGCAGATGTTTTTGGATACCAAGCTATCTCTCCTCCTGTAGCTGGTAAACCATTTTGAGGCTGCCCATTTTCTGTACTTCCCAGTGAAGCAAATGCATTAAGAGAAGCATCTCCTTGTCCCTCTAAATCTTGAGAAACATGTTGAAGCATCTTATCATCTGCAGCAGTTTCTTTTAGTAGTCGGTTCAGAGGTTGCATCAGATTGCTCTGTGAAGATACAGGATCATGTCCCGAAGTTGCATCTCCAACATCTTGCACAGGTAGAGAAATATTACCAGACTGTATAATTTCTCCTCCTGAGATGTGGAAAGCATGCACCCCCCTGTCGTCTGATATGGTAGGTAATGTTGGGAATGAGTCCTGGGATTGCCTGACCTCTCCAGCAGGGTCTTTAAACATGTTTGACATTTGCAAGGAATGTTGGGTGAGCTGCACTGAGTTTCCATCTAAATGTGTAAAACCGTGCCGTGACCTTTCATCTTCTTCAGCTGTGTGGGGAACAAAGGGTTTCTGAGGCTGCAACATCCCCCTCCCTGGTAATAATCTTAATTCAACTTCATTATTAGCTGCAGAAGACAGAGCTGGGTTGCAGGAGTCCTGACTACACTGAAGTGCTTCTTTCAGTGGAGAAAAGGGAGCATTATGAACCCTACCCATCCTCCACTGCATAGGAGGTAGAGGAGGCAATGGAGGCATCTCCAGATGGCCTGGAGTTGCCTCAGGAAAAATGCCAAAGAAAGGAAGGCTTGCATCTGATCTGTCCATAGCTTGCTGTGTGCCCTGATTGACCTGGCTAGCTGGTTGTAGTAATTCTGATGACGAAAGTTGCCATGGAAGAGTGTCTGGACGAGACTCAGCAGAGTGCCTGACCTCAGTCGCCACAGGGTGCACACCAAAGTTATGAAGGAAAGTATCTGTTAGATCTATTGCTTGCTTTGTCCCATCAGCTTCCTGGATAGATAACTGTGGTATGGACTCTGCTAATGATGATTGGCATGAAAGGTCTACAGGGCAAGAGGCAGGAGAAGTATGTGATAACTCAAGCAATGTAGCTTGGTTTAAGCATTCTGGAGAAGATTCAGAAACATCAGAATGTAGCTCCTGATCTCTGTAAGTTGGTGATTGTAACTGCTCTTTATCCACTTGCATATTTTCAATATGAACTTGATCAACTTCCAGCCTAGAAAACTGTTGTAAGAGAACTTCTGTCTCTTGGAGACTAGTAGATGAAGGCAAGGCATCTTCACTGTTTTCTAAAAGATTATCAGGATGGGGAGATACTGCTTCTGGCACTTGATTTCTTTGTTGGGATGGCGTAGAGGTTGTAGTAGCATCACCATCATGCAAACTGTTTTGGTCTTGTTCTGTGACAGATACATCTTCAGCATCATCAGGTATTTCTAACTTGGACTCTTTATATGGAACAGATTTTTGAGGTGCAGAGTCTGAGACACTGGAAGCAAATTCAAGTTGATTAACTTCTTGTTTCACCTCTGATTCTGCAAGACATCCTGGTGAAATCTCCTCATTGAATTCCAATCCTTTCTGATGATCTTCAAGGTCAGAAGAACATTCATGTGAACTTGCAAGGTTCCTAGCTGACCACATTACATCAGAAGAGCAATTAAGAGCACAGCTAACACCACCATCGGGCCTATCAGCAGAAGTAGATGAGAGAGCTACATCTTCAGCTTCAGCCATTTCAGTTATCATATCATCTAATTTTACATGATCCTCACAATCTGTGTGATTTGAATAATTACATGGAACCTCAAGAGGGACACCTTCTTGAGTAGAGTTACGGGTCTCTGGAACATCCACCATTAGACGCACGTTCTCCAAATTGGCTTCAGTAGATGGAGTAACATTATCGATTTCAGTAGCAATGTCGGCAAGCTTTAGATAATCTGAACTAACAATAGAGACAGGTAAACTGGCAGGCACTGATTTAATACCTGAAGACGCTGCTACTTCTGGCAAGGCCGAACAGATCAGTTGTTCATCTGTAGGTGAAACTGAATGTGGTGAACCTATCTCCCCACTGTCAAATTTTTCAGTACAATAATTACTATCTGTATTAGTGACTCGAAGCACTTCATTCCCAGAATGATCACTGACTTTCCTTCCATGAGCACCCTCTGAGACATTTGGCAAGTACAGTGGAACAACAGAAATGACATCTGTACCTCCATCATCCAACTTATCGACAGCAATGGTTTCATCCGAGAGTGCAAAGAGAGAATGATCCCCATTCTGAGAAGGCATACCAGGGAAACCATCACTAGAGCTGGCCAGATTTGTCTCGGGGCCATAGGGCAGTAAAAGCTTGTCAGATTTGGGTTCAGAAATCTCACTTATAGATAACCTGTTGGATGGTGAAGTTTCTACAGTATCAGGGATCTTGACCTCACTGATAGACATATCATTGGGTACTACAAGCTCGTAAGATTTGGATTCAAGAGTCTCACTTGTGGATAACTTGTTGGATGGTGTTTCCATAAAAGCAGCAATACAAGGTTCATTTGAAGGGGAAACTTTACCTGCTCCATCAGCACCACATGGCATATTCTCAGTCAAATTGCTTGAAGTGTCAGAGTAAGAATTGCTAGATATTACTTTCTTGAAAGAATGATTGTCATAATCAGACGCGGAGGAGTTTGCAACTGATTGAAAATCTGCACAATCAGTTTGGAACTCAGGCTGTTCTTCATATGCATCAGAACCCATCCCATGTTTTTCAAGATTCAAAAATCCCAGATCATTCTTGATTCTGTGCTCATTGTCGGTTTCCAATTCTGAGTCCATGGTAGTAAGAGCATCCATGTAATTGTCCACCTCACTTGTGACATCATCAGAAGGATACCCATCTACACTGCCTTCTTTTTCACCTTCACCACCGACTGCATATATCTTTTTGTCCATAACCTCAGGAGGGGAGGAAGACACTTCATCTGTCTCACCATCAGAGGATGGTATAGGAGCCACCTCACTTGACCTATCGACAGCCTCCTCTTTCAACTCAAAAGGGGATGGCTTGTATGGTTCTTCAGGGGCAGAAGGAGGTGAACATGAGCGCTCATGTCTTTGTGGTGAATTTCTAACATGATTCACGGTATTGATTTCATGTACATCTTTTGTTGTTTCACTTGTATTACTTGATCTAAACTTCAAGCGGGGTGGACTGTACGGAACTTCATGGACCACTTTATGCTCTGGTGATGGAGCCTCTGCGAACTTCACCATGAAACTTTTTCCTGTTTCTGAGTCAAATGGATATCCATTCAAGTGTCTTTTCTTCAATTTCACGGCACGAGCAGGATCATTATAACCACTCTCAATGCGTTCCTCCATAAGCAACTGATGTAATCTGTAATTAACAAAAAACAGTATGAGTGTTCAAATCATCTAAACAACAACTATATTCGCATGATAATAACAACAGCAAAAACCTAATGCAGTGGTGCAGAGTTAGAGGCCTTACTTGGCATGTGATGTTGGTGCCATCCCTGAAGTTTCTCCATTCCTCACGCGTGCTGCTTTCTTCTGCAAAGATTAAATGACACTTGAGTATTCAAATATATTTTAGGATACTAGCAGACTTGAAATTTTTGGTCCAAGTAGAACAACATATTTATGTACATAAATGCCCTTGTATCCATTACATTATATAATATAAAAAGGAGCATGCTTAGAAAGGCTAAAACAAGGGAGTCAAGTCCAAATATCCAATTTGTGCTATAATTACAGAAGACCATTACCTCGTGAGAGCAAAGTTGAACCTCCTTTATCCCAGGATTCATGTATTTCAAGAGAAATGCAAAATGCAGGCCGAACATTTGATCAAAATAAATATATGTAAAGGTTACATGGCAAAAAACAAACCATATATCTCCTATTTACAAAACCCATAACAAATATGTTTATCATACAGATAAAATTCTTTCATTGCAATACCTTTACTTTGCGCATTTTCTTCTCCCGCTGAACATCTCCTGTTGGTAGCTCATGTGATTTTGCTTCCCCTTTGAAGAATGAAGGATCAGTGTATCGCTTAAGACATGCCCCAGCCCCCGCTACATCAAACCTGTAAGAAGGAAAATATTACAAGTTCTTCAACTTCTTACTCATGTTAGAATCTACAAAACCAAGCTAAATAGGCATAAATGTCAACATGGATGAGTAATCATACTTATCTAGAAGGAATAATCGTGGTGGACCCCGGCATTCTTCATATGAGTCCATAACAAAACGAGGCAAGTCTCCACGAGTAACCAGATTCTGGTCAGACTGCAGATTAGGATGCCAGTTAACACCTGCCATAAAAAAGATTTACAATTTTGCATTATAACAAATATCTGGCAGACAGCACTTTACATCAATAAGCAAATGAAATTCAAAGAAATTAAAATTGAGGAACAGTATCTAACCAGGAGCAGAAAAGAATGGTGAATGATTAGTTCGGGATAGAAATGCTTTTTCAATTGAAGGAAAATCTGCTTCTAGCTGTTGTACACGAGCCACCAAACCATGGCCTCTAGCAGCAGTTGCCATTACTTCTTCATGCAAGCCATGAAATATCTCAGCAGCAAACCTTGAACGACCAAAAGAAAACTACAATTAAACATATTGCTCGTGATGGAATTTCCAAATAATGAAAAAGGTCAGAGAGGATCAAAAGCAATAAAGAGTAACAAAAGGTTCTTAGTCATAAAGAACAAATCCTTCTCCTTCCAAGACAAAATTTTGCTTATGCTGAACTAAGAAAACATTATCATCACGTAGCTCCAAGCCTCATAAAACAAAAAAACAAACACAAAGCCTGAGAATTTAGATACTAGGGTAGAGTAATATCATAGCATTGCTCCTTTAAAAAAATGAATCCTTTTACAAGCATTACATTTACCATGTTTTTTTTACAGATACATTTCGCAGGTTATGCATCCAATCAAACCTTTATTTACGCAAACATGGAAGGAGCAAATCAAAGGACATTGCAAAAATCAAATAAACTGTATAACCAAAATTACAACCATATATAGAAGAAGAAGAAATTCATAATAAATCGAACGGTAAATTGAGTTCAGAGAAGTACTTGAGGTAAGACGAAAACTGAACCTAAATTATGTTGCTACTGCATGAACCAACAGCTCAGAAAGAAGTCATATTTATATATTACCAAGCACTGCAAATGGTATAAAATTACCAACTTGAGCCTGCCTTCCCTTCAGCGGGATGATTTATACATGGGTAGTATCTATCACCACAAAAATTCAAACTTACATTGCAATTGATATCCAATTCAGATTATAAATGAAAATACAATCAGAACACATTCCACACCTGCTATAGGTTCTTTACACATAAGTGAAAATAAGATCTAAAACCCATATACTATTCCAATTTTGGGAAACTAATGCCAATAATCCCTAAAAAGACAGAACGCTGACTGTAATGACTCGACACAGTTTCCAAATCAATAACCCTACGGAACCCAGAACACACAGTGTGGTGAATCAGACAGCAAAACCCAAGAACATGAAGCTCGAAATCGAAACCGTCGATTCAACGCGCATTTCAATCACTTCCTAAAAAGGGAAAACAGACCAAAAAATGCCACCAAATTCGGCAATTCGATCACCACCACATTTCGAACTCAGTCCAAATTGCTTAAGTACGAAAAGAAAGGTAACAAACAGAAGAAGAAAAAAGGGAAGGCAAGAGTAGACTAACTCGGCAAGGTCACCAAGCTGGCGGAGGACGCCGGCGAGTCCAGCCATGGCGACACCTTCCAGCAGCGCCTCCCGGTC
>JAYMSW010005073.1:0-10384 GCA_036897725.1 Erodium texanum | reverse complement strand
ATCGAGTTCGTCATCCCCAACGGGCTTCTGCCTGCCAGACTACGCGAACATGGGTGAGTATGTGTCCGGTGGAGGTTGAGACCAGTTGGGTGGGTACATGAAAGTGGGTTCGTGTGGAGGGGACCAATGGCTTGGATCGTCCTCGGCGCGAGATTCTTCTGTATGACCGTCAAAGGGATTGAAGTCTTTGCCATCATCTCCAAGTCCCATATACGGGTCGAGGTTGAGCATATGTCTGAAGCCGCCAAAAAATGAGTTCTTGGAAGGGTTCATGTTCCCACGGGTGCGAGGCATGATGATCGAAAGTTTCGGAGAGAATTAATATGGAGAGAATTGTGAGAGAGTGTGTAAAATAGGGTGAGAAATGGTAGAGATAGTGCGGGTATTTATAGAGTTTGTTTTTTTAAATTATTTTCCAAAATTTGATTTATTAAAAAATAATAATCAAAAGATCCGTTGAAGAGAGCCTTGCATCCAACAACTCTTTTTTTTGTTCTGATGTCCACGCGCCGACGCGTGGTTGACCGGTTCCAATCCGTTGATCGATCCGCTGCTGAAACGAAGTGTTGCTAGCGTGCTGGCGCTGCGTTAGATATACGACGCGCTATACCGACGAAACCATCCGGCGTTTCCTCCACAATGGTGAAGAGCTTGCATCGCTTCAGTTTTACTACATCTGGCGCTTCCATCCGCAACTGTGTTGCAGATGCTCTAAGTGTTGCCTATCGAACTATTGCAATGTCAGGCATGACATTTGATCTTGATTGATCCTTATGGTTCATTGTTCGTAAACATGGTTCTTTTGTTTTGTGAGGTCTGTGGAAGTTTAGCTTTTATATGAGTGCTATGTATTCTATTTAATCTTAAATCTGATTTAGTTCTTATACTTAAAGAAGAGGAAAATATAAATAGAATATTTAGAAAGAGATAGATTGATTCCACACACTACACCTTGAGCTTTGGTGCAGATTTTATGACAACACAGCTCCAACTATTATCACCGATAATGGTGGAAGATGAGCAACATGATCAAATAGAGTCAAAGATAAGGATAAGCAAATAACAAACTATCTAGACCTAGTCAACTATACTATTTTAACACGCCCCTACAATCTCAACTCTCACTTAGATTGAGATCGTTTCTGAATTCTTGTAGCTGACGAGCAAAGACAGGTTTAGTAAACACATCTGTAACCTGATCTCGACTAGGAATAAACCGGATCTCCAATGTCTTCCTTGCAACTCGTTCTCTAACAAAGTGAAAGTCCACTTCAATGTGTTTAGTTCTTGCGTGAAACACATGATTTGCCAAGAGATAAGTTGCGCCAAGATTATCACACCATAGTATTGGAGCCCAATTCTGAAAAAGACCAAGTTCCCCGAGAAGTGACTGGATCCATACTACTTCAGCGATTGCATTTGCCAATCCTTTATATTCTGATTCAGTACTTGATCTCGGTACAGTTGCTTGCTTTCGTGAACTCCATGAGATCAAATTTTTGCCAAAGAACAAAGCAAATCCACTCGGTGATCTTCTATCATCTGGACAACCTGCCCAGTCGGTGTCTAAAAAAGCACTGACCAGCTCAGAGGACGATTTGTTAATCTGCAACCCGACTGAATGTGTTAACTTGATGTATCTCAATATTCTCTTCACTATAGTCTAGTGTGCTGTAGTTGGTTCATGTAGATACTAACAAACTTTATTCACGGAGAAAGCAATGTTTGGTCTTGTTAACGTAAGATACTGGAGAGCTCCTACAATGCTCCTGCTTCTGAGTGCTTCTTCTTTAGAAAAAGGGTCCACCTTCGTTCTTGTCAGCTTCTCTAATGGTGCCGTAGGACTGGTGACAGGTTTGCATTTTTCCATGTTGGACTTTTTCAATATATCAAGAGCATACTTAGACTATGTCAGAGTAAGTCCCTTCTCTATTGGCTTCACTTCAATGCCTAGAAAATAATGTAAGTGTCCCAAATCTTTTATTGCAAACTCTTGTTGTAACTGTTGCAAAAGTATATTGATCACTTGAGGAGATGAACCTATAACAATTATGTCATCAACATAAACCAGAAGATATACCGTGACTTCTCCTTTTCTGTAAATGAACAAAGAAGTGTCTGCTCGTTAAGGTTTGAAGCACAATTCTTGTAGCTTATTGTTGAGCCAAGAGTGCCAGGCTCTTGGAGCTTGTTTTAGCTCATACAATGCTTTCTTCAACTTGCAGACATGCCCAGGATAATGAGAATGTTCATAGCCAGGTGGTTGACTCATATACATTTCCTTTTCAAGAATTCTATGAATCCATCGTCTTGAGACTACTATAGAAAGAATTAGTCGAATCGTAGATGGCTTAACTACAAGACTAAAATTGTCCTCATACTCTATACCATGTATTTGCTTAAACCCTTTTGCTACCAATCTAGCTTTAAATCTATCAATTGATCAACCTGACTTTCTCTTGATCTTAAACACCCATTTGTAGTCAACAAGATTCATGCCCCGTTGTGGTTCTACAAGTTGCCAAGTGTCATTTTTCCCAAAGCTCTATATTCTTCATCCATGGCCTCCTTCTATTTTTCATCTTATAGTGCTACTTGATAGCTAGTTGGTTCAATAGCTTTTGCAATTCCTACATATCTCACTGTGCCATCAGTATATTTCTTGGGTACTCTAATGTTATCTTTTAGTCTCGTACGCATGGGGTGTTGAGGTACTGTTGAGTTCTCATGTTCGGCTTGCCCAACCTCAATTTCTTCATCAGGTACAATAGTTCTTGATTCAGGAGCTTCTAGGCTAGGTTCAGTTGAGCTTCCAGGTTCTATTGAGCTTGACTCTTTAATAGCACCTTCGACACTTCCAAGACCATGAGCGGTATTGTCTCCTTGTTGCAATATAAAGTCAGTCTGAACAGACAAGTGCACATTATTTAGTTGGTCATTTCTAGAATGATTATATGTAGGCAAAAGAATTTGTTCCACTGAATGAACAAAACCAGAAGATGGATTTTGTAGAAAAGGGAAAGAGAGTTTCATCGATTATGACATCTCTTGAGATATACACACTTCCAGTAGTAATGTCAAGACACTTGTACCCTTTATGCAAGTTGTTGTATCCAATGAACACACATTGCTTAGATCTAAATTGAAGTTTATGTTTGTTGTATGGCCTAAGATTAGGATAACAAGCACAACCAAAAGATTTTAGCATGGTGTAATCAAGTTTCTTGCGAAAAAGAACCTCAATGGGTGTAGAGGATTGGATAACTTTGCTTGGTAGTCTGTTAATCAGATAGCATGCAGTTTGAAATGCTTCATCCTAAAACATGCGAGGCATATAAGATTGAGCAAGAAGAGAAAGCCCAACTTCAACAATGTGTCCGTGTTTTCTTTCAACTCGGCCATTTTGTTGGTGTGTATGGGGATAGGCAACACGATGATCAATGCCAATTTTATCAAAGAAAGCATGGAGTTTTTGGTACTCTCCACCCCAATCAGATTGCACATAGATAATTTTTTTTATCAAGGACACGCTCAACATGTTTTTGGAATTGAAGGAATACTTGTGGTACATCAGCTCTACTTTTTAATAAATAAAGCCAAGTAAATCTACTGTAATCATCTACAAAACTCACATAGTACCTGAACCCATTAACTGAGGTGTGTGCTGGCCCTCAGACATCATAGTGAACGAGCTCTAATGGTGAAGATGATATATTATTTGACAAAGGAAAAGGCAATTGGTGAATTTTTCCTTGCTGACAAGCACTACACACAGAGGCATTCTTGTGATGACTGGAATGAGGAAGATTGTTGAGTTGGAGAACTTGTTGAACCACGGAGAATGAGGGATGTCCTAGCCTGCAATGCCACTGCTCAATAGTTGTTTTCACGCTTGACAATGCATTTTTTGATTTAGTGAAGCAATATGCAGGTAGAGAGTAAAGTCCTCCCTCACAAGGCCTCGAAGTAGAGTTGTCTTAGTGGCTTGGTCCTTTATGAGATAGTAGTTTGGATGGAATTCAAAGAAGATATTGTTGTCGGTGGCAAATTTATAAACAGACAATAAGTTCTTCGTAGCTTTAGGCATGTGAAGAATGTTTTTTAGATGAAGGATTTGTTTTGGAGTAAAAATCCTAAAATGACCAACATGTGTAATGTGCATACCTGAGCCGTTTGCAGTCTAGACTTGATCATTGCCATTGTATTTTTCCCATACTGTCAGACGGTCTAGATCGCTGGTGATATGGTCAGTGGCGCTGGAGTTGGTGTACCAGTTTGTATCAACTGTGTAAGACGGCGTAGTGGCAACAGCGGCAACGCGACGCTCATCAACCTAATAGGAATGGTCAAACCAATGTTAGCATCTAGACTCACCGTGGTTGGTCCTGCCATAGATTTGGCAAGCTTCTTTGTTGATTTTGTTGTTGTTTCTGTTTGATCCATTTGAGCTGAAGTTGGACCATGCATGTCTCTCACGGCTTCAACCACATCCACTGCGTCCATGACCGCCTATATCGTTATTGCGCATAGTAGAGTTGGTAGCGGACCCAATTTGTACATGTGAATTGTGTTGATCAAGGCGCATCTTGAAAGCTATCAAATGGCATATACATCATCAAAGGTGAGACTATCAACATGTGTTGTGAGCAAGGTCACTATAGGATCATATTCAGATCCCAAGTCCATGAACATGTAGGAGAAAAGCTCGTCATCATTTAGCCAGCGGCCTGCGGATGCCATGGAATTCCCTAGACTCTTAACCTTACGGACATAGTTGTCCATGGACATATCACACTTCTGGATCGTCGAGAGTTGGTGACGGATCTATATCGCTTTGGTTTTTGATTTAGACGCAAGCATGCTCTGAAGTTGGCTCTATAACTTGTTGGACGTGGAGAGAAATAGAACTTGAGACACCACCGAAGGATCAAGGGAAGACAACAGTATGCTCAATAAGAGCTGGTCTTGTAGAAGCCAAGCCTTGTATGCCGGATTTGGTATTTGCTCGTCCTTTTCAGTGATTGTCTTGGCCGGAGCAACGATGGTGCCGTCAACGTATTCCATGAGCTGTTGGCTACGGAAGTAGGGTAGTATTTGTGCTTGTCATAACAAGACGTTGTCGTGGTTCAATTTGATGTTAATTAGTTGACCTAATGATGGTGTAGGAAGAAGGTTGGCAGAATTTGAAGTTGCCATGCTTATGTTTAGAGTTTTTGGTGAGTTGGATATAATATAAAAGAGGAGGCTCTGATACCATAAAAAAGAGGAAAATATAAATAAAATATTTGGAAAGAGATAGATTGATTCCACACAATGCACCTTGAGCTTTGGTGCAGATTTTATAACAAAGCAACTCCAACTATTACCACCTATAATGACGGAAGATGAGCAATATAATCACTAACAAGTCAAAGATGAGGATAAGCAAATAACATACTATCTAAACCTAGTCAACTATACTATTTTAACAATACTTTATTTTGTAAAATTTATATTCCCGCCATGATTTGAGTTATGACTATCAGCAGAAATAACAATGAAGCGGATTTTGTACTTGACTCTCATCGCAGTCAGATCTCCAAGTTTTTTTCTGTTCTTTTATTTGATCTGATGTGGTCTCCGTTCTCTGATCTAAGTAAAAGATTAGCATGAGATATCTGACTGTGTAATGGATGAATCAGAAGCTGTCTGAGTTTATCTTACCCGAGGGAAGAGCACACTAACCGCAGTACCAAACAACTTCCTAAATGGTCGCCATCCCTAAAACCCTACTTTTATAAAACCCTTCATTTTTACTTCCTCCTCACCACTTTCCCTCACAGTCAAAATGCCGCCGAAACTCGACCCCTCCGTCGTCGTCGAAGTCTATGTCCGCGTCACCGGCGGAGAGGTCGGCGCCGCCAGTTCTCTCGCCCCAAAAATCGGTCCCCTCGGCCTCTCCCCGAAGAAAATCGGAGAAGACATCGCCAAAGAGACCATGAAGGACTGGAAGGGCCTTCGAGTCACAGTCAAGCTCACCGTCCAAAACCGACAGGCCAAGGTCTCCGTCGTGCCCTCCGCTGCCGCCCTTGTCATCAAGGCCCTCAAGGAGCCAGAGCGCGACCGCAAGAAGGTGAAGAACATCAAGCACAGCGGCAACATTTCCCTGGATGATGTTATTGAGATCGCCAAGGTCATGAGGCCGAGGTCTATGGCCAAGGAGCTTGGCGGAACCGTGAAGGAGATTCTGGGCACGTGCGTGTCCGTTGGCTGCACCGTCGACGGGAAGGATCCTAAGGATTTGCAGCAGGAGATCGATGACGGTGATGTTGAGATCCCCCAGGAATGAGCTTTCTGGTTTTGACGGTTTGTTTGCTTATGTTTAAATTTTTTGAAAACAGTTTTATGACTATAAGGAAATGTGCGGTTTGGATATGTAATTTTAGTTTGATTGCTTTAGTTAATTGTTTCCGGGTTTTTGTTTGCAAACACTGCTTGTCCTTTGTTCCATTTGATTCATTCTTGCATTATTAATATCTGCACAGTGTCACCCGAAGATATGGTGATATACATTGTGAGCAGCTGATTAGCTAATGTCTTGATCGTTTTCAAGTTGACACAGCTAATGTCCTTAGCACACTATGAATTGCCTTTTAGTGCTAACTGATTAAAAAGTGTGATGGAAATGAAACCAATCATATCTGTTGGTAATTACTGAGGTGGCACCGCTAGCGCCTGGCATGCATTTGCATTATTGTATGGTTTTTACTAATCAACTGTGCTTAGTAGTGGTGATAATGTCCTACCATTTATACTTGTCTGTGTGTACCTCTATCAGTGGTGAAATGGTGTGTAGTATGCATGCTCCTCATTCAAGTCTCTGTAAACCTTAAAAACCTTTTGGTGTGAAATTGAATTTATGACGGTGATGGTTAATGGGTTTGTATTGTTTTATGGTTTTAGAGTGAGAAAACCGTCCATTTATACTTGTTTTAAGGTGAAGATACATGGTATGGAGAGAGGCAGACATGAATCTCTTGGTATGAAAAGATAGATCATGTTTGATTTTACTCACAAATTTTCCTAATGTAGGGTTCAGGATGTTTTGTGGCTTGCATGTTTGGGAAAAGAAAATGCGTGTTTTTGAACACTATATTTCTTCATAGTGGAATTCATTTCTGAAAATTGTAGTGATTTGTTTTGGTTCCTTTGCTTCTGATGATTAATCATGTTAGTAATTCATCTTTGAGTTCAAAAGTTGATTGTTGTCGGTGGTAGGCCGGTGGGTTGAAGGACCATTATGTAACATTTGCTTTTTTTTTATTTGTTAACTACTGTACTGGGGAAACCGAGTCTCTGATTTATGGGAGAACTAATGTTTTGCCCTGGCTAATGGTTACAAAAATGGTTTTGGGGATTTCTTTGAAGACAGTAACCAATTCTAGAATTTTGCCTTTTGTAGGTTGGATATTAATTTAAAATTTCTGGATTGCAGGTAAGAAGAATGGAGTAAAATCTGAAATTAAATATTCTAGGTTGACTGAAGCAATATTATCTTTTTTAGAAATCTGTCATGTGAGTGAATCTATCACACAAATCGTATGAGTAGTGAATGCCATGAATTCCTCTTAAATTATGCTGATTATTGGAGCCTGGTGTGCACTTGTTTCTCTTCTGGTCTTATGTTATCTAGTGTTAGAAGCTTGATGTCTTTATTGATATGAATCATATGATGATTGGCTGTCAAGCATTACCTCTTGATAGTGATTTCAAGTATTTCCAAGATGTTGAATGTTGATGTCATTTTTATTCTACCCTACAATGCAATGATAGTGCCTATTTGAATGTTATTAGGAATTTGGTAGCTAAGTTCCTACATACTGAAGAGTGTAATATCTTAAAGATGCTGAATTCGAGTTAGTGCTACCTTATATAGGCTGTTCTCTGTTGTCATCCAAATGCTTCATGTGAATTGTAGAATGAAAATAGAAAGTGAAAGAGAAATGCATGGTCTCCCAAATTACAAAAGTGATGTTAGTGTGCATACTTGATATAAAATGTCTGTTATGTTGCACTGTATTTTGTTTCTTGTAATGAAATACCTTTCTGGTGACGATGAACTACAATGCCAACCTTCTTGTTTTGTATGTTTCCGATTTGCCCCATTTGCGGCCTCATAATTCCTTCAAGATATTATTTGTTAGGTTGTGATCTGTCTGCATGCCCAGCCCACTCTATGTGGTGTAGGTTTTGAGAATGAGCAACCTTATATCTCGTTAAATTGTCGAGTCATTGTTGGCGTATTCTGGTTTTGTTACTTTCCAACTATGATAAGGTATGGTATGACAGATAACTGTTTTCAATTCTGGAACTGAAAAAGCTGCCCTTCATATTTCGATACTTTCCAACTATGAGAAACAAAATTATGTTATTGGAGATAGCATTGGGAGTGAAATTTATGATTGAATCTGTATTATCTGTTACTGCCCTTCATATTTGTCAGCCCCTTGGTGTAGGAAGCTTTTGATTTCATGCTGCTGAATGAGAACCTGTTATTTAGCCCGTTGGTGGCTAATAATAACAGATACGATTTGTCTCTTTGTCGGATCCATGACCTATATATGGTCTTGTGAGGATTGTTGTTATTGTGGTCACATTATTTCTGTAAAAGATTGTTGGTGTAGAAAATGTGAAAGTATTGATGGATCTATTTGTTGGTTGCTGGTGATAGGGAATATTGAACTTGTGGCCTACCATGTTAGGGAAGGTAAAGTTCTCTCATGGTGGGACAAGCTTTGGAATATTCCAGAGTCTCCACTTGAAGCCAGTGAAGTTGCATGGACAATTGTGATGTGCTCTGTCTTGAACATGCAACTTCTACCATGTTAGGCTTCTTTTGATCCCAACCCATTAGCTCCTAATCTGTTCCAGCCAGTTTTGTTGACTAATCATATGATGTGAGTTAGTTGCATGATTGTGGG
This sequence comes from Erodium texanum, assembly GCA_036897725.1. Taxonomy (NCBI): domain Eukaryota; kingdom Viridiplantae; phylum Streptophyta; class Magnoliopsida; order Geraniales; family Geraniaceae; genus Erodium; species Erodium texanum. The sequence goes on along the minus strand of JAYMSW010005073.1, from coordinate 1,424 downwards.
AAATGGTGTTTGTGTGTAAGCTATTTTGAATGCAGTAGATTTATCTAGGACACTCGTTATTTGTAATATTGTTTATGTTAAACTTGATCCAACCCGAAAGCTTAAGTTTATGAGTGAATACGTTATTAGGTAACTATTTAGTTCATATGGGAAATTTTCAACACTCCCGTCGTGTAACTTAAACTGTGAGGTAAAAATATTTGTGTTGCAACTTGGAACCAAATCTTTAAGATCCAAAGAGAAGTAGTAAGCAAAACAATATGTAGTAGATAGGGTCTTGCCATTGTGTATGTAGAGTCACATGCATGTGCATCCCCAAGAATGAGAGAGAGGTGTTTTCGAGAAGCAAGTTGTTGTTTTCTAATAATGGAAAGCGGATAGGACCGACCAGAAAGATACGGAGTTCGATACTCTACAGTTCCGAATTGTTCCATTTTTATGTTTTTCAACAGTTTAGAGCTGTTCCTATGTTGCATTATTAGGTAGCTGAGCTGACGACTTAGGATGATTGAGTTTTAGCTCTGGCTACTGGACGGTTCCATGGTGGTCTTTTCGTGATTATGGTCGGTCAATGCAACCACCCCCAAACGAATATTGCAAAATATTTCATATTAGAGTTTAAGAAAATTAATCCATAATTACATTACGTTACTTATTTGTCTTAAACCAGAGTTTATTAGAGCAATTGTTATGGAAGCGATTCCACTTGTCTATCATTTACCGAATGCAAGCCAATGGACAGTCACCGAGTGTTGTTGTTGATGACCATTATCGATGAATTACCGGAGTGAGCTCGACGAATTGTCAAGCTATACGCGTGTTGCTATCACTCATACTGTTATACACGTCCGAGAATTGGTCAATATGTTCGAGATGTAGTTTGTTTAGACGCTTTTAAATTTGCATATTTTCGATCATTTATTATAAAATTCGATTTAATTTATCATTTATTTTTTTCCCATACCCAATTGTAAAAATATGAGATTGATAGATGATATGTGCATATTTCATAGACTAGCATGAAATTTAGGGTTAATTACAAATACACACACAAACTTTTGATCGTTTTTCACTTAACACATTAACATATGGTCTTATTAAATTCACACGCTAACCTTTCAAAAATTAACAAAACTGAGAGTTCTATTAAATAATCTGTTAAATTACTGTTCATTTTTTCAAAATAACGAAAATGCCATTCTCAGTTAGAAAATCTTATTTAAATATGCTTTTTCTTTGTAAAATCTGATTTTTTTTTCAATTACATATTATAAATATAATATTTCTTAGAAATAAACTTTATAATTAATTTCTTAATCTGATTTTTTTTCTCTAAAACATTAATTAATTTCTAAAATATTTTTTAAAAAAAGAAAAACAAAGAGAGAAAAATCAAAAAAGGGAAAACACTTTTTTTTTATTCT
>JAYMSW010005072.1:0-10385 GCA_036897725.1 Erodium texanum | reverse complement strand
TCAAGGCGCCCCTAGCGCTGGAAAGCCGCGACGCTTATCCGACGCGTCGCGCCGTTGCGACCACCCGATGCAAGCTCTGTAGTGGAATAGCGCCAGCGACGTTTCGAATCTACAACCGAAACGTCGCTCCGCTACACATGCTCCCAGCAATGCGAAATATAGATTAACTTAACATCCTCAAAGCTATTGTGCAAAAGCCTTGCAATCCCTGACAATATCTCTCTCCTAAGTAATTAGAACCAAACTTTTAGCTATTTTCACTGCTAAACTCACAATTTGACAATCAGTTTCTAATACTTATTGTGTGGAATACGATGATAAACTCATTTCATAATCTTCTATTAATTTTGTTTTCGGTTCCAAAATATTATAAATGATTTTGTTTTAGTTTATTAATTTATGAGTTTGTTTAAGGATAAATCAATCACCACTTGTTTGATCTAAAACTAAAGGTAGAAGATAAGAGAGATGGCGGGAAAATGAGATGGATGCCTACAAATGTAAATATAGAAAACCATGTGATTGTTCCAGATCTAGAGTCAGCCGGAGACTCGCCGGACGAGATAGTTGGAGACTACATCACCTCCATCACCAAGACCCCGTTAGACAGCTCCAGGCCATTATGGGAGCTCCACCTCCTCAACATCAAAACCTCCGACGCCGAGGCCGTCGCTGTTTTCCGGATCCACCACTCCATTGGCGACGGCGCGTCCCTGATCTCGCTCCTACTCGCTTGCGCTCGACAGTTACAAGACCCCGACGCACTACCTACCCTTCCGCGTAGCAAACAGAAGCCGGAGAAGAGTAGATCCCGGGGCATTTGGGGGGTTTTATTGGAAATTTGGTGGACATTGAGATTGATTTGGAACACTTGTGTGGACCTTATGCTCTTTGCGGCGACCATCCTTTTCCTCAAGGACACTAAGACTCCAATCAAGGGTGAGATCGGTGTAGAGTTCAAACCAAAGAAATTCGTGCACAGGATTCTCAATCTGGATGACATCAAGCTTGTGAAGCAAGCTACTAATTCGGTAACATTCTCCTCCCCATGTTAGCACTCGACTCTTTTTAGTAATGGTGATGATAGTTTTTAGAGTCTCATGTCAAAACTTGTACACTAATTAATAAGCATTTTGATGCTTACATCTATCTGCTTGAACTTTTAGGCGTGTCGGGTTTTTATCATTTTGCCTTAATTTTGTTAAAATTTAACATCACATAGATAACTTTGTTTTCCCCAAATTTTAGTTCTCCTTTTGATTATGGGTTTTAAGTTGAAGGTCAAAGCAGTGTTGTAGTTTCATAGAATGAGATGATGAATTGCTTGTAGAATTGATCTATTGAAGGATGATTTGTGGTATCCAGACAGTCAATGATGTTGTACTGGGGGTAACACAAGCTGGGCTCTCTCGATATCTGAACAGGAGACTTGGTCAGTTTTCTCTACATTCGAAAAACTTTTCTGGTTTTGATATCAGGATTGAACTGGAATGGTCTGTGTCCTTGTGAAGTAGCATGATCATCATTGTGATTAATGTTGTCTGAAACTATAGAAGTTTTGATATCAAATGCATGTACAGAACAAATAAGTTGCAATTCAATATGGTTCCATTGAGCAGGTGGAGAAGCAGAGCAGAAGAAGAGTAATATTCCGGAAGATGTTCGTGTTAGATCAACCATTCTTGTGAACATAAGACCTAGTAAAGGAATCCAGGTGCTAATTTCAATACTCCCGTGCTTGTCATTTTTGTCCATCAGTTGTAGGAAAATGTCAATGATTGAGGTATGTTTGTGTATGCTATATTGGCAGGATATGGCGGATATAATGGCGGAGGAATCAAAGCCAAAGTGGGGGAATGGGATAGCGTACGTCGTCCTTCCCTTTACAATCCGATTACAAGATGATCCATTGGATTATGTTCGAACAGCGAAAGCCACAATGGACAGGAAAAAGAGTTCGCTTGAAGCTGTCTACTCCTACTCGATTGCGTTGCTTATACTCAAGTCATTTGGACTCAAGGTATGCATATGTATCTAGCAATTATATTGCATTAGTTAGACGTTTAAGATGAGTGTGTTGTTAACATTGTGCAGGTTGCAGCTGCATTATCTAACAGAGTTCTGTGCAACACAAGCTTGTCATTCTCGAGCGTCATGGGTCCACAAGAAGTGAGTTCCATCTATGGCCATCCCATAGCCTACATTGCTCCCACTGTCTATGGGCACCCACAAGTAACTTCACTTATTTCGTATCTTCAAGTGATTAATGATTTTATCAACATGTGTTTGATGCTGGTTATGTGTACAGGCACTGACAGTTCATTACCAGAGCTATGCTAAAAAGATGATAGTATCGGTAAATGTTGACCCAGATGTGATTCCTGATCCTTACCAGCTCTGTGATGATCTGGAGGAGTCTCTCAAGTTGATCAGGAACGCTGCCACAGAAACATGATTGGTCTCGGTTCATTACATTGCATTCATCACAGAGCCGATCAGGATCTGCTTTTCCGGCAATGCCTCTGCATCGTATATACATTTGAACATTACATGTAATATCAAAAGAAACAAAGAATGTACTTGTCGGAACTGGAAATATAGAGGAAGGTGAATTTAAACAATATGATTGTGCTTAAAGGCAGGTGAATCTAAACAATATTACAGGTCGTGACTAGACTGTTTTTTTTTTTAGTATAATCTATTATGAAGTTAAAACTGTATTAAAAAACATAATTAATGTTGACACATCTTGTCGGTGCATAACGGTATTTCATCTCGTAGTCGAAGGTGCATAACGACATCTCATCTCGTGGTCGATTGTGCATAACGACAAGATGTCTCATAACCAACGGTGCATAACGACAAGATGTCTCATAACCAACGGTGCATAACTGCATCTCGTCTCGTCGCCGATGGTGCAAACGACTCTCGTCTTGAAGATAATAACGATATTGAAGGAGGAGAGTGTTTGTACTTACAAATAAATGTGGTAGATAATCACAATGCGGAAGCGATATTGAATAATAAAAATAAAGATGAGACCAAATATTTTCTTAAGATGCCTTGCTCAATCGCTACAATCATAAGCTAACTAGTTGGTAAAACTATGAACTCATAAGAGCTTAACCAATAATCAAAACCTGCAGCTCTGATATCATGTAAAATATAAAAATAAAATGAATTGTTTGATGATATTGAATTAATTGATAAAAATATTGAGGTCTCTACCCATCAACTTAAACTTTTAGGTTGGGATATGGCTTTGACATGGTATCAGTGCTAACTTGGTTCGGCCCATGGCCCGTTTGTAACCTCCACCTTGTGCCCTCCAGCCTATATGTAGATGTTCCATCCTGATATGACTCACGTGTAGAAATCCAGTTCTACACGTGATATGGAGTGTTAAAGTATATTACACATCGAAAAGTATACGGAAAAATTAGTTAGTTGATAAACATATTAAGACCTCTACCAACCAGTTTTAGCTTTTAGATTAGATAAGGCTTTAACATATAAAGACATTGGTGATTCGCAATCGCAATCGCAACTAGGTTAAGTGATTAGAACTGTAAAACGTTGTCATCAATGCGAAGGTCAACACTCTAGATCGAGGAACAACAATAATGGTGATGTCGAGTAGGAGATCGTTTGGCAAAGATTTGTCGAGTATCTTACTTTGTAAAAAAAAAAAAGAGTTGGCAATGGAAAAAACCTGTAAAAAAAGTCAACAATACATTGCACTTTTTTGGTAATTATTCCTTTTATTGATTTTTATTGAACTAAATTGCCGCATATATTATATATGAACCGTAAGACATACATATCAACTGATGAAACGACTAGGGAAATAACCCTCACAAAACCTAGACTTGGTGGAAATAGAATTTCCTACAGTCAGCTTCTCACTGAGCATAGCTCGCGTACCGCTTACAACCAGACTAGACCTAAATGAGAGGACCTAAAACGTAACAGATGCGCATCTAAGCTAGACTAAGTCTACCACTAAATGCAGATGAAGTTTAACACCAAAGCTAGACGAAGTCTAATACCAAAAACCAGACTAATTTGACACCTTATTAACTGAAAAACCACAATAATTGTGGAAATACACAACAGATGCGTGCTTATTGACCAAAGAAAGGCTACCTCCGGATGAATCTCTACACTCACCTGATCCCCGGGAAGGACGACATGAGGCGGCGCAGAGGAGCCCCAATAAGACCGGATCCAATAGCTGCAAGGCGGAGAGAATTGGAGAGGAAGAGAGCTAGCTCGGAGGTGCTCTCATCCCCCTCTCCTAACGTCGACGACTAAAGAAACTCTAGCGGTACAGAAACCCTAAGAGAGCTGAGAGAATTCTCTTTTTGTTAATTTGATTAACGCTTGTGTGTTTTCCATGTCCCTACTCATTTTTATACCTGCTTAATTTATTAAAAATTAAGTTAATTATCATACAATCACTGTTTGTTTATCTATGACAGAAAAAACTAGACTAAAGCGTTACCATTGTTTTTAAAAATCAAATCTGATCCAACTGGTGTGTTCTCACTTCTCATTAAATGGTTGGGCCTTGGGCTTCTTTAATCTAGCCAGGTGGATAAGACTGTCTTGGGCTGGCCAGCTGAGTTGGGCTGAGACCCAATAGGCTTCATCTTTTGGGCTTGGATGTCGAAGAAGTTGCTTTGTTCAACGCTTGTGTCCCTACTCATTTTTATACCTGCTTAATCTATTAAAAATTAAGTTAATCATCATATAATCATTGTCTGTTGATCTAATTGGTCAAACAATCGAGGTTGGGTGTATAAGATCTGGTTTAAGTCCTAAAATAGAATTTTACTATATATTTAAATAACAGAAATGTATCCTTATTGTCTTTTTGGGTGCATCGTTACTAAGTCCGTCAAAAATACCCCTTTAAAATAGTAAACATATACAAAATTAAAAATATAAAAATTTTAAGGCACTGTTTTTGCTCCACTTGAAACATTAAAATACCAATACGTTCGAACCTACAACTTAGGAGTACATTCTTTTTTTGCAATTCCCTCTATTTAATATGTATTAGATTATTGACATGAGATCAAATATAAACATAGCTTAAAATACAAACTAACGGATCAATCTCAGTCACTCATTTTTTAATTCAAAACTAATGGTGCCACTTGTCACGATTTTCACGATTTTTATTATTTTATTAATTCCCGCTTCATTTGAACTCCGATTCACTTCGTTTCAACGTCAATTTTTTTCTTTTCTCGAAATCTACAAAACGAAGATCGGTGAAGCATATATTTTAAACCATAAACTCTAAATCCTAAACATTAAACCCTAACCCCGTAAACCTTAATCCCTACAACCTAAACCCTAACCTCATAAACCCTAATTCTTATAAACTAACCCTTAACACTAAACCCTAAACCCTACAACCATAACCCTACAACCCTAACTCTAAACCCCTAACCCTAAACCTTTTTAAAATATACGTTTCACTGGTCTTGTTTTGTAGATCTCGAAAAAATAAAAATATTGACACTAGAACGAAGTGAATTTGAGTTCAAATGAAACGAGAATTGATAAAAAAAAGTACAAATAGTGAAAGTTGAGTAATTGCTTTAAATTGTGACAAGTGACAGCATTTAAAAAAAATGAATGGCTGAGATCAGTCCATTAATTTGTATTTTAACAAAAAGTTTGTATTTGAACCTACACCTAGATTATTTTATAACTGTATTGTTAGTGTTAAAATATATTAATATTTGGTTTTGTTGTTAAACAACATGGGAATTGCACTCTAGTACATACTACTCACATGAGCCAGAAATTTCAAATATGTTATTCACATATGTCTTCACTTGAGATATATATAGCATTTAAATAAATAAAAAGTTAAACACACATGATAAATGATAAATATAGATAAAAGTGTCGCTCATAAATTAAAAAAGCCTAATATATACAAGTCTATTCCCAATTAAGTTACACTTTTAAAAATTAATTCACTTTCCCAAACATGTGAATGCTAAATGAAAAATACTGAAATAAAATAATGAATTATGGATGAATATCCAAATGAGACATATTATTATTAGGTGTATATTATAGAAACTATAATAATGCGACCACGAGTGTTCAAAAAAAAAAAAATCAAATAATAATGCAACGATATTTTTTAGAATTCGAAAATACACACATGTACATAGATTATAACTTAATAATGTCATCATATGAACAGAAAATATAAATTTATCAATCAAAGATTTAGAGTGCAATTTCCAAGAAAACTACAAAATTGTAGGCTTCAACAAGCTGATGAGTTCAGTTCAAAAAAAAAAAAAAAAAGTTGATGAGTTGGCTTGCGATATTGTCTCGCGAGTAACTTCGGTTTCCTCACAATTTTGAACGCTATTTGCTTCTAATTTCTAAATACCCAAATGATTTCCATCTACAAATTCATTTCCACACTAAAATAACATTCTTGCAAACATGAAAATATGCACTTTAGCCCGTATTTAAATGATCTGCTTCATGATTCCAGCACATCCAAAATCGGTGGCGAATACAAATTTTTTTGGCATGAGAGTCATATGGTTTTCCTATTAAAAATAAAAAATATATATTTATACATGATAATTCATAGACCTACTTTTTTCCCTAATCTATCTCTATTATAATAAGATGGTTATTGATATATAAAAGACATCATTTATTAAAAAAACTATTTTATCGCTCGTACTCACAAATACTTAATTCTCTATATATAGTATAAAACTGTCATTTAAATATTTTACAAATTAGTTTGACAATATACGACAAACCAACTGGTGATTTATTTTTATTTATTTATTTTCTTATGTGACTCTTTTGAGATGAATGGTAAATTAAAGCAATATGATATCATTATTCATTATTATTGTACTTGAATTTGTAGGTAGAAGAGTTCTATTATGCATATCTTATATCTTAATCAAAATTTTGATTCTTTTTCGAGTTGTAATATTTATGCATTCTAGTTATCATATGTTCTACTTTATTTATTTTTAATTAATCACATTTATCTATAAAACTCAAATCAATAGATAGAAATTTCAAAATTCTTATTAAATAATGATATGTTCTTGTCTTTTACATATGAGACTCTAATTATACTCTCATCTCATGTCTTAAGCTTTGGCTGAATTAAGTATTGGATGAGTAAGTTCTATATTAAGTTATTATTATTTTCAAGAAATCTCCTAATACTTGAACCAAACTTGTTGATCTTTTTTCGAACTTGAAACGATATGTAAAGGGCACAAGTGCCATAGCCAATAACACATCGACAGGGTGATAAAAAATGACAATCATTCAAATGAGCATAAAATAAGAAAATTTTGTCATGAAATGAGAAATGAACCCGTAATGTTTCCTTGGAAGGAATACATGCATGGGATCCAAACAAGAATGTCTGATGTTTGGTGAGTTGACAAACAATAATAAAAACGAATCATGCCATAACTATACTAATAAGTGTACTTGATGGGTTCAGCCTAACATTAACCACAAAAGCCGATTTCAATTTGTGTTGAGAGAGAGCATGCATGAGCACAAAGCAAACCACAAGGTGACACGCTCCGGCAAGAGCCACGCAGGTCCCTCTCAACTGATCTTTTCAGCAAAAAGGCCATTTGTCTCTCAATCGTCCAATTCTGAATTCCATCTGGTCCACACAACCACCAATCACCCACATGAAGAAGAATAATCCTCTTCTTTCCATTTGCTTTTTTCGATCGGACAAAAACTATGAATATGATCACTTTTTAGCTATAAGTTCGGACTCAATCTATACAGTATCAAGTAAGAGTAGTATAATTTTTTTAAAAGATCATCCAATTTGTCTTTTGTTTCTAAAGCTACTATTCTCTTAAAAATATACATATCTTATTCGTACTTTAAGACTACTTAAAAATACACATAGCTGCTAAGTATGGACTTATTTGCGTCTATTTAGTTGAATGGTAGTATTGCTATCGGTTAAGGTAAGTTGCACTGGTGGGGTGCTTGAGAACTATTTCTGTTACTGTGGCTTTATGTTGAATGATATGTGTATAGTCTTAATGGCGTCTGGTTATATTATGCATCATTTTATGGATAATAGCATGTATCGTTTAGGGAGTTGTTTGCGCCAGTACGGAAATTTTGTTCATTATGTGAAGCTTGCAAGCTCTCGACTTTCTCGTATATGCATGATGCTGACATTCATTCACGTAGTAGGCCCTTTCCGAGGAATTGAGAACTCTGGAGAACGGTGTCGGTGGGCCTAAGAAACCGACTTATCCTTACTATATATGTCATGTAGTGCCCCGGGAGACTAACTAAGTAGTTAGATCTCTCGGGTTTGAGTTTGGCGAATCACCCATAGAGGAACCACGAGAACAGTAACAACATTTATAAACTTTTTATTCACCAGTCAGTCATGTAGTTTGACCTCTTCATTACAGCCTGGTCTACATCTACTCCATCTGCTCGTCACCCCTTGTTAATGTGATTACCTTCACAAAGTCTGTTCTATTGCCTTTAGTCTCCCTAAGTTCCCATGAGGACAACTCACTTGTTAGAATATCATTAGTCCCCGCCGTCGCCACCACGTGTAGTGCACCTTTGTCGTGAGTGTCGATGTTTGCCTCCCTGTCATCTTTCCGAGTCTTCACCACATGCAGTGCCCCCTTGTAGTGTGCGTCGACTCTCTTGCTTAGTCAAATCACTCAAAGCTTGCGCACCGCGCCATTTCTCCATTTTCATACACTTCGATCCATTACATCCTTTCGCTAACCGCTTGTAAATAAGTAACTAAATTAGGTGGTGACAACCCTAGTCTAGGTTATTATCGCTGATTGTTCTACACCCGTCTCCCTATGGGATCGATCGGTGTACAACCATGTACGGTCCCGTGCGGGAACCACCAGTGCTTGAACCCTTGGACACCCTCGAATTTGGACAAACCAGGTTTCCTGGGCAAGCTGGAGATTTTGGTCCGAACAAGATGGCACCGTTGCCAAGGAGTATGGTTTCTTTGAACGATCTATATAGGCATTTTCCTTATTGAGTCGTTAGTGTCAGGGTTGTCACTAGTCGGTCGTGTCATGTCCAAATGTGTGGTGTATATTCTCTATAGTTCGTGTAGTATCAATCATCTTGGTGATATGTGTCTGTGTTGCTTGTTTCAGGTATTTAAATTATGAACCGAGGGTCTACCTCTTTAATCAGTCTCAACCCCAAGATAGAGAGGACCTTTTGTGCAAACAGAAAGAGGAGGCGAGCAACACAATGACTTGCCCCTGTCAAATATGGAGTGAGACAGATAGAGAGTCCTACCTGCGATTCTCGAAGGACAGAGTGTGTGCGGGGATGCTAGGTGGTGCTCGAGCAACAAGCACACTCTATAGGGTAACAGAAACTATGGACGCAGATATCATCAGGATCCCAAAGTCGACAAGTTTAAGTCGATTGTCTTTCAGCTTAGCGCTAATGTAGGACAGTTTCGTGGCACTACAATGGAAGACCCATACAAGCATATGTCAAATGTAATGAAGATTTCTCAAAATTCCTCTAGAGGGTTAGCAATTGAAGATCTGGGAGATCTATACACCCTCTAAGGAGAACCTTCATCCTGACTCTATGATTTGCCTGATGAGGTGAAATATGACTGGGAGACTCTTCACGAGCAACTTGTTAAACAATAGCATCCCCCGGTCTAGATGCCAAGTTCAACACCAAGTTGATCAACTTTGAACATTGGTCGGGGAAACAATTAATGATGCTTGGATTGCTCCCAAGGCCGTCGCGTTGCAAGGACGACGCACGTCGAGGGCGTGTAGAGCTGAAAACAAATCTATAAATAGAGGTTCATGCCTAATTTACAAGGACCTTTTTCTTGGGATCCAAAGTGAGAAGAGATTAGGGTTTCTTTATTACTAGAGAGGGAAAAAAGAGAAAGAGGCTTGTGAAAGTGGGTGTGAGGCCACCAAAGGGAGATCTAGACATCAAGGTCAATCGGAGTGCTTGCTGATTCTCCAAGTAAGGTGAGTACAGGGATGAGGAGGAGGTTTTCATCTTCCATGGGTGTAGATCTCCTTTCTCTACTTACATCTTGTAGATCAATGTTTTCTTCTACCATGGTCATGGAGTAGAAACCATGACCATGGGTGTACATGAATGTTGAATCTATAATATTGATCTTGGTTGATGAAAAGTTTGCATTTTTATTGTTCAATCTACTTTATATCCTATGAAATGATGATCTTTGAGCATGGATCTACTGTTGTGTGTTCTAGACCATACAACGATAGATCCTTATTTTGGCTCATACACCTGGTGATTGTTGTGTGTGTTTAGATTTACGATTTGAG
>JAYMSW010005071.1:0-10385 GCA_036897725.1 Erodium texanum | reverse complement strand
TCCTTTGTACCCGGGTTCAAAAGAAAAGAGATTGAGCACGATTTTGGAGTTGATGTCTCTAAAAGAACGCCACGGGTTAACAAACGAATCATTTACTGACCACTGCACATTAAATAAGATGAAGATGCCCGCAGACAATGTATACCCTGCATCATGGAAAGAAGCGAATAATGTGTTGAAGAAAGTGGGGACGACCTACAAGACATTCATGCATGCGAAATCATATGTATGCTACTTTATTTTTGGACCAGATTCTGTTGTCATGATTCCCCTGAATATCACATTTTTTTCATTGCCTTTTCCATCTCTTGTTTCATTCTCTTTGTACTTCCTTTGATTCTTGATATATGCGGTGTCTTCACTATAATAGACAGAGGTTTATCAGCTAAATGCAAAAAATTTATCACCAAATTGTAGTGAGTTTAACACCTAGATGCAAAATAAAACATATATAGCCAAATCATAGTTGATGGTTTTTCACAAAATCATAAGCATTTTATCACATACGTGCAATATAAACCATTTATCACCAAATCACGGTCAATTTATCACCAAGTCATAAGCAATTTAACACCTAGGTGCAAACAATTTATCACCGAGTCACAGTCAGTTTATCACAAAAGCGCAATCAAATCATAATCAATTTATCACCGAGACGAAACATTTATCACCAAATCACTATATTTTATCACCAAGACACAATGTTTATCACCAAATCACAAACATTTTATCACCAAGACGCAACATTTATCGCCTAGATAATAAAGATTTATCATCAAATAACAAAATGTTTACGAGAAGTGATAAATTGGCGAGAAGCGCACAGCAGGAAATGATCTAAAATACAATACATTCAAATTAAACAGCTACTTCGAATTTTGCATGAACTATGCAAATATTCTTCCATAAGAGATCATCCCATAACAATGACCCAATAATTCCCATGTCTTCTTTTCTATTCCAACAAAAAACTCAACTCGCCCATTTACATCTTCAGACAAAAAAAATTACCTTAAATATCATTTGCAACAGTGAGAATTTCCTATGTTGACGAGGAGACACATCTCCCCCATAGTGGTACAGTTCCCATCAACACCCACAAGATGGCACATATTGCTCCTATAATAGAAGCGAAGATGAATCTCCCGTTTCTAGCAGCCCTCCTAGTCCCCGCCCTATTTGAATCGACATTTGCATGCCCGGTAGGATTTATTCTCATTCGACTAAAACTAGATACACGCTCAAAAGCCCGATTTACCATAGCACTCTCTGCTGCTGATGCAGGAGTAGTAGGTATTGACTCCACCAAAGACCACAATGCAGAAGAAAACCGACTTTGTTGCCGGCTAGGTCCAGGATTTGTACTTGCAGGATGGCGTGCAGATTCACGCATGGTACCTAAACATGTAACCACCATTACCTAGATTAGTAAAAACACACTACTATATTTAAAAAAAAAATTCTTGTGCTGACCCAAATATGTATTTTTTTCCTTTGTCGGATACAAGAAATTAAGTAATCAATACTTGTATCAGAAGAGCTCTTGGGCTGGCTTAAAATCCCTTTTCAACACAAGGTTTTGCCATGTGGATTATGGCATGCCAGCCAAAACAACCCATATGATCAAGGAAATGGTGCCAGCAACTTTTGGCATTAAAAAACATCAGTTCAGTTGAATGAAAAAATGTAAGCCTGTAGGCTATTCGAGCAAAATATAGACACTGAATCCACATTGATTCATGATACCTGAAGTGGGTAAACAGGGTATCTCCTGGTTCGATTCTGACACAGTTGATACATTGCTCCTTTGATCATGCATCCACAACTGACTAGTGCTCTGATCAGAAACATATGAATCTGGTAAGATCGAGTAATTGAATTGGTTCACTGTACCATCAGCTTGTGACAGGTAATTAAACTGGTTCACCATATCCTCAGGTGGTAACTGGTAATTCAACTGGTTTCCAATATCCTCAGACTGCGACAAGCAACTGAACTTGCTCACTGTATCATCAGGTTGTGGCGGGTAACTTGATTGGTTTACCATATAAGATTCTAACTGGTAATTCAAGAGATCATTATCAAGAGTATTAACATCTGGATGGCAAATTTCCTGATCGGTAGGACCCATGTCATGGAGAAACATGGCTGAATCAAGGAAAAGGTCATCCTCACCCAACCCATCCATCTCTTCAAATAGCATGTTCTCCATGGAATTTGAGATTATAGGATCAGAATCAAGAAGATCATCCATTTCAAGAAAACCTTCCTCACTTAAGTCAACTGTAGGCTTAAAATTGTCAGGGGCAGATGTGACCTCAGAAGCCTCATATGATGGCAATTGGGAGGTGGCAGATTGTGTGATATCAAAGCTGGCTGGTGCATTGCATTGCTTAGCACTTGACAGGAGCCCATTGACTGGCTCAGGAAAGACAAATTCTCTAGATGATGGCTCTACCAAAGTACTTTGTGCTTCCTCCTCAACGACCTACAAAATGAAAATACATATATGAAATTCAGGAATGATGTGAGTGTAAATAAACAAAAAGTGCTAGAACAGTTCTGAACATTAACTAACCAAAGTTCTAAACATTAACTAACCTTGGGTACTTTATACAGATGATCTTCAACTTGCAGCTGACCAAGTGAAGGTTCATCAGCAAGCCGATTCATAAACTCCTCAATCTCATCTAATGAAGGCTGTCTAGTAGAAGCAACTATTGAATTCTCAAGACAAGTAACCTTGCTGAGCGGTTTAGCAGGAATCCCTTGATGAGGAGACTGGAAAACATCTACATGATCATCTTCAGCCCATTCTTCTTCTTTAAATGGTGCCCCATATTGCTCACCATTTTTAGGACCAGGTCCACTTTTTTTGAAAACTTTGTAAAGTGCATAATAATCCTGAAATGGTAGACAAACCCAGTATTTAGTAACATACATAGGTGGCCTTAGAAATACCTAGACAAAAAAAATACTCATGTCGCATACCTGTGCATTCTGGCATCTAGTTAGCTCATCTTCATCCAAAGTATATTCATGCATCACCCAGTCAGTGCGCTCCCCACTAGGTGCACGACCTCTGTAGAAAACTAGGGTCTTCTTAACTCCAACTGAACGAGAATTACAGATAATATTTCGATCTTTCCCCGTGGCTTTCCAATACCCATGTCTAGTTGCCCGGTTCGACCTTGCTCCATTAGGGTATTTCCTATCTCTAGGAGTGAAAAAGAACCATTGCCTATCCCCAGTCTTCAGTAAAGATTGCCCTACAGAAAGTTGAAACTCATGTGTCAAATAGCAATCATGTACATCCAAACCATTAGCTCAAACAACATTAAACCAACAGTTGGAAACTTCAAGTGCAATTCTCTACAATCTAAAATAATTTTCATCCAATTTCATAAACTTGAAGGGGAGAAACAGCAAACCGCATTGATTCACAAGGTTTGTTGAAATTTGACAATTACTTCCCTATCAACAAAAACTTCCATCAATTAAATCAGTCACAGCATGACAAGGTGAATGAACCAAACAAACAACAGAAACCCAGAAAGCTTTTCTCATAGTAGCTCCAGGGAAAAATAAATTACAGTACTGTATTTAGAAACTTTTTCTATTGATCAAATTATAAATCTCCAGAATCTAATTCCACTCATACAGATGTGCGGTTTTTTATTTATTTTTAATGTTAACAACTCCCAAGTCAACCAAATTGATCAAATTCCAATCCGGAATTCAAATCCAACAAACGATAGGGAAAATCTAAATACACCATTTGGCAAAAGAATATGTTTTTATAAATCTCCGGAATCTAATTCCACACATCCAGCAAAACATCCATAAAACAAATCAATTAAGCACACAGAATACCAACGCAGGCGGATAAACAACAATCTGACAACAAAACAACCGCATCAAACCGATCAACAACAAAGAATCAACAAAAACCGAAATGGAAGCGCAACCCAATTAAACTAGAAAGAATGTCAACGCATAAGAAAAAGGGAAGTACAAATATATAAACATCCTAGCCTTAAAATCGCAAAAAGAAAAAAAAATCCAAAAATACATAGGAATAGAAGAAGTACCAGGCAACTCCTCTGGATCCCATTTGTAGACATCTGTCTCGCGGATGATATCAAGCTTGATCCGACGCCTACAGATCTTCTTCTTCAGATAATACAGAACCAGCTCCTCGTCAGTAGGGTGGAAGCGAAATCCAGGAGGCCACGCGCCGGAGCCACCGCTACAATCAACGGCGGGGCAAAACGCCTCAGTGCTATCCAACTGGACCCCCATGGACCACTGAAAAACCAGTCCAGTAACAACAGTAGCAAACGATCAAATAAAGATGGATCAAAACAATAGGGCTTGGGGAAAGGGACAGAATCTACGTGACTTGACTGGAAGTTGGAGAATTGGGGAATCGGAGAAACCCAAGATCGGGAGATGAATTTGATTTGGATGCGGAGTGGTCAAAGAAAAGCAGCGGGTGGCTTAAAATGGGAGAGCCAAGTCAGTGGACGCGAAGTTTCCTTGAAGTCGTGTTCATGCTATTTGGATACTGATTTGGTGGTGAGATCAGATGATGTATTCCAAGGTAACTGGCAAAAGGGAAAATTTCACCTATATTTATTTATCAGTGAAATTCACATAATAATATTTGCCTGTTTCTTTTTTATCTTATTACACTTAACTTTTTTTTTTATTTTTTTATTTTTACTGTTAGTCCAAACTGTTAAATTTTGGATAGAAAAAAAAAGATAAGTGTAGTTATCTGATTTCGCTAATAGGTAAGTGTAGTTAAGTGAAAATTTTCTTTTAAAAAATTGATTGTTATTGAATGGTATTTTAGACTTTTTATGTGTTTTGGATGACAAACTGACGGTATGGACTAACGGTGAAAATAAAGAAAAGTTAGGTATAGTCAAATGAAAAAAAATAAGTAAGTGTAGTTATCTGAATTTCGTTAATAGGTAAGTGTAGTTTAGTGAAATTTTCTCTTGACAATATGACATTTGTTTTAAAGATTCTTTGCCCGTAACTTCTATTTTCTTTTAGGAAAATTACATTTACCTATTAGTGAATTTCACTGAACTTATCTATTTTTTTTATATCTGACTCACTTAACTTTTCTTCTTATTTCACCATTAATCCAAACCATCTGTTTTTGGACAGAAAACCGATCATGTGCGCAACACGTGACCTATTATTTTTCTAAGTGGACAGATTGCCCTTGTCCTTGTTAGTAGTTGACTAATATTTAATATCGACACTAAAAGGGAGATCGAATTGGAGAAGATCGCAAGCAAGGGTCGGAGAAGAAATTTGGCATCTTGGCTAGGCTTGGAGGTCGAATTGAAGAAGATCGCAAGGTACCAATTTTGTAGAAAACAAAGGTGATGAAGGTTGAGGGAGATCTGGTTTACCACTGTGGAGTTGATGCTCCAATACGAACGTCGACCACCAAATTGAATTGAGGGAGAAGATTTGTTGGGTGTGGAACGTTCTCGGTAAGCTTACTGCATGAGTTTTGATTTTTTTTGGAGTCTAAGTATATTTCGGGATTTGGGGGCTAGGGTTTTTGTAAATCAATTTTGGGGATTAGGGTCTCAAATTGGGGGATTAGGGTTTGTAGCTCCAATTTGGGGATGTTTTGTTGCTCGAAAATTTTCAGGGTTAGGGTATGGACTAATTTATGAAGCTATTTTTAGGGACAGAGTAATGGGAAGTGTAGATTCTTCCACTGGATTGATCTAGAAACCTGTGAATTCGGGAAGAGGGTGTTGCTTGAGTTGTATGAGAAGATTAAACACTTGGAAGCCGCACTTGCAATTGTTGAACACCACAATCTGACTCTGTTTGAAGAAAAATTTGGTGTTGAAGGCAATTTGGGAAGGTGAAGCTGGAGCTAGATCAGAATAAGAAGTTCATCAAATTTTTAATTTTTGTGTTTGTTGTAATGGTAGGAGTTATATTTAAGGTGTTTAGTAGAAAAAGCCAATTTATGTGTGTAATGTTATAGGATTGAATTTGGTTGATATGTTGGATGTTTTGGAAATGTTGAATGGGTTGGAATGAATAAGATGTTTTGGCACTATGTTTTGGTAGATTTGAGAAAAATTGGACATATCTCATCTGTTATTTGTTATTCAATTTGTCAAAAACCTATCATACTCCATACCAAGCAGCTAATACATCAATTTCTCATCAACTTTCAACAATAACTCAATGAACAAAACTCCATTAGCATTTTTCAATAATACAAGTGCACACAATCTGTTATGAATCCAAAATGTTATCCAAAAGGAGACTGTAATGCTCAAAAGCTGAAAGTACAAGAAAAAGAAAAAGATTCCACATCCCTCATTAACTAGTCACCTTAGTCCCTTTTGACATTAGATACTAACTAACTACCACAAAATGCCAAACTTCTATTTGAGGGTTCAGGTGCATCAATGTGCATATAACCCATGCTATTGGCTTTCAAAAACAAACCCTAATGGTTTATGGTTGGTTGCTACTTCTTGGTGGAGTAAAAGGTGTGGTTGGAGGTGCTAGGTTCTCTTGACTATTGTGTTGAACAGTACGTGCATATCTTGAATTTGCTCCTCTCCTTCCCCTTCCTCTCCCTCCATTCCTCCCTCCTCTAGGTGTTGGTGGTCTGAAAAATCTTGCTTCCTCTGGGAATCTAGAAGCAAATCTAGATCCTCCTGTCCTATGAAGAGACATAAAAGGGCTCTACAAGAAGAAGTTCATCGAATTATAAGTACTTTGCCCAAAATTTTATATGATTAGGAAGAAATTAGAAGAAGTTTATCAAAGTAGAAATTCATACCTGGGTTTCACTCCTCATCCGATTAAGTTTTGCTTGTGCAAGACCAATTGCAGGTCCTTCTTCACCTCCAAATCTTCGACTAGAGTCCCTCCTTACTGGGTAAGCTTTTGCCTCTTCCGAGCTGGTTCTGCAGATGATTGAGATTCCCTCTATGCCTCCCTTTGTTGCTGCCTCTACCCATCCTTTCCTCTACAAACAACATTTTTGCTTCAATTTCAGCTGGTATGCGAGGGGGTTTCCTTCCTTTGCTTAATCTCTGTGCCACAACAACTCTTCTTTTAGCCATAACCTTTTCCTTTGCCTTCTCCTCTTCATTTATATAGTACCTAGATTTCTTGCCCTTAAGTTTGGTTGAGGTTACCCCTGCACTCTTCTTCTTGGCCTTCCCCTTAGGTTTCAGCACACTCTTTCTTGCTCTTGTTTCTTTTGTAGTCTCCCCAAATTCCTTAAAACTGCAGGTTCTCTGGTTGTGACCATCCTCTCCACATTCTGAACACCTCATAGGCATGCTATTCTTAGAAGCGTTAAAAGGGTTTTGCAGCTTCTCTATAGTACTCTTAATCCTCTTCACTCTTAATCTACCAAGAGGCTTGAGGACATTAGGAGGGTTCAACTTAGGGTATTTTAAGTCATGAGGCCATGCATCCATGTTAGGGACAAGTTTAATGTAAAAACTATATGTAGCCTTGTAGTACTCCACATTGTAATAAGGTAGGACATATGTCTCAGGGGCATGTCTAAGCAAGGCATATACATATGTGAGATGGTTACATGGTATCCCATTTAACTACCAATATAGGCATGTACAATGCTTCCCACCTAAATTCACCACACTATGTTTCCTACCATCACCCACCTCAAACAACTCATTACCACTAGGAATTGCAATTAAACCTCTACTCTTACGTTTCAACCCCTGTTCTCACATATTCTACCAGGATAGTTATCAATTTTTTTGTTCCTCTCATAGAACAATTTCATCAACTTCAGTCTGATAAACTCACACAATTCTAAAATTGGTTTATCCCTACTCTTTGCTATCCACATGTTAAAGCTTTTAGACATATTGTTGTTTTGGATATCTGATCTAGCTCTATCAGTAAAGTATGCTTTACACCAACCTTTAGGTTCCCTACCCCTGAGCCATTGCTATGCATCCTCACTGATATTCTTCACAACCTCCATCCTCGCTTCAAATTGAGCTACTGAGGTTGCCCTTGAGTATGCATACAACAAAGATGTGAACTCCTCACTCTTGAACTTTAAGTAAAAGTTGTCATACATTTGCTTTATGCAGAACCTATGTTCTACCTCTAGCAGCCAGTCCTTAAATAGTTCAACCAAACCTTACAATAAAACATGTAAGTACAAGACATTAAATATTTCAAAGCTTCACAATTTGAACTAATAAAAATTTTAAATTCCAGTTTACCTTTTGTTTGTCGGACATGGAAACCCAATGCATCATCTCATCCTTCCCATAGTCTTTAAAGAACTCTTTCAAAAACCAGTGCCATGAATCCTTGTTCTCTTGCTCCACAATAGCAAATGTTAAGGGGAACATCCCATCATTTCCATCAAAATTCACAGCTGTTAGTAATTGACCACCATACCGACCCTTCAAATGGAATTCATCTATGCCAACTAGTGGTCTGCATACAGCGAGGAAATCTTCCTTCTGTGCCTGATACCGTATATACATCCTCTGAAACCTAGGCCTTCTTGTAGGATCAGGTGGATACACATCATGCTCAACTTCCAATTTTGCCTTGCTGCTCAGGTTCGTCCTCCTTATCATCTCACAGTAGGTCCACAAATCCTCATATTATGAGGCCAAGTCCCCAACAATGATCTTCCTAGATGTGTATAAAGTACGATACAATTGCATATTGCTAGCCCTGATACCCAATTCCCTATTTACTAATTTCCCCAATGACCCTATGTCCATATTGGTTGTGTCCCTAATTTGTGTTAGAAACCTCATTGCTAGAAAATCTGAAGTGATTTTGCAATTCCTTAGGGGTCTTGGCCACAATGGAACGTGCGGCACCCAAGTCTGTATCTGTTTTACTTCACTATCCTTCTCAACAGCAGCCCAACACTGGAAATTACATGTTGGCTCTTTGCACACGATACCTACCCTATATCTCTCATTCCGGGTAGTATCAAACTCAAACCCTTCTTGAGCTGCAAAAGTCTTAAATATATACCTAAAAACCTTCACATTCCTAAAGGTACTATACAGACCCAGCTCGACATTGTCAATATTGTCATCCATTTCCTAGATTTTCCCTCCTCGCCTTACTTTCCTGGCTTCAGTCCGATCATCCCTCAGTACATGCATGTCATCATCATCTAGTTCACCATCATGATCTCTTTGTTTTTCATTTTGTTGCTTATTTTGGTGCTCACTTTGTTGATCTCTTTTGTCCTAATCAGGTACCTCCACACCCTCAGGTTCAGCTGCAGGCTGTTGTTCACGGGCCATATCTTCAAAGACCTTTTCACCATCACTGTCAAACTGCACATCATTCAACCACTCAGGGTATTTAATGGGAGGCAGCTCAATACACTTTGGACTATGTTCCTCAAAACTGTTATCCTCCTGCACAACAGTCTTCCCCTTCCTCTTTCATTTTGCTCTAACAACTTCATTGTTGATGCGAACGCATGGGAAGTAGGAAAATGATCTTAGGCCCTTCTTGGATCGTTTGAGCCTAAAATTTATCTGCCTTGAAATATTCTCCATAGCACCTTTATTTAAGCCTAGTCTTTCGTTTCTGAACCTGTACATTACAATCCTATGTACTATGAGTTCTAATGATAAGATCAAAGTTTGGGGTGTTGGTATTGGCAGGTGGAAAATGGGGGTGGACAAGAACTTGTAGAAGTGTATATAGCAAAAAAAAAACTATTATTTTTGTGTTGGTAGTAGCTAGTAGTACAATAAAAAGCTACAAGGGTGAGAATGGGAGGCCTGTAATTCGGGCCTGGGATGTGTGAAAAACAGTGTGGGAGATTTTGTGAGATGAAGTATTTAGGCCATTACGTTTGATTAGCTTCGTATTCTACTTCCGTCCTTACCCTTAGCCCAAGCCTAACATTACAAGCCATATAAAGTCCTTTGTGATTCCTAGTTGCCGAGTATCCTTTAAGATTAGTGGAGAGCGGAATGATTAGGGCAGTGTATGAGATTCTCATACTCTGTGCATAGGGAAAAAAGATACCGCAGTAGCAGGCTGAAGAAGGAGAGTGTTCCTTATGTCACAATTGCTTCATTTAACTTCATATGCAATGTATTCTTTGAATTGATATGTCGCCCTATGCTTTGTGCAGATGTTTGCATGATCTAACCCTGAGATCACTGGTCATTGTAGGTCAACCTAACTAACTGTTCATTCCCATTTCCGTAAAATTTTGCATGACGTCATAGTAGGACTGTGTTTTGTGTTATGAGTCTAGGTGTCGAGTCTAGGATCGTATTGTGTCTTAGAATCATGCATTGCACGTGCATTTTGTTATTTGAATTCCTGAATAAAAGAGG
>JAYMSW010005070.1:0-10387 GCA_036897725.1 Erodium texanum | reverse complement strand
TTTTAATATTCATAGAAAGAAAATGTAATTAATAGGAGGTACTTTATATTATGTATAGGCAACGGATCCATGAGGTGCTTTCCGTCTGCAAGCAGATGGGCATACTCTATCTCTTCATAGCCGTTTTTGGAGAGTGGTTACTTCTTATCCCAACCTGTTGATAGGGTCTGTCTTTACTTGTACGAACCAAATGCTTTTGTCTGTCTGCGGACTTTCTTTCCTGAATGGTAAGTTCGGCTTGACCCAAACCCATCGAAATCTAACGGAATCCCTGTTTCCTTAGTCGTGTAGGTACCGGGCAAAGCCCCGTGTTCTGAACCAACGAGCGGATCCGGAGGAGGAAATCTCTGATCTTGCAAAAGAGCTCAACCTCGGCTGAAATCATGGTTTAATAAGGGGACTTCTCAGATGCTGATGATAGATACCATTATATTGGGGGGCAGGGGTACATGAAAACGCGATAATGCCTTCCTAGATCCCAGTGAAAAAGTAGAGGAAAGCCAACCTTGTTTACGATGAAAGTGGATTTGTCCACCCAAATAATAAATGGGCGATGGATTGAAGACCCCAAACTGACCTTAGACTATACTACCCTCGTATGTTAGGGAGAGGTTCCTATTTCCAGCGTATAGGTGCTCTAATGGATCGTCGATGACAGGATCACTAAAGTACCACTCCTTATTAAAAAAACGAGTGGTGATGTGTTAATCAACTTGAGTTTGTCAAGGAGTTCACCCGTCCAGGTAGTTGAGCTTTGGTGAAGATGTCAGCAACTTGTTCTCGCGATGAAAGAGGACAAAGAGTAAGGGTTCCTTGTACTAAATGCTGGCGAACAAAATGACAGTCGTTCTCCTGGCACCTTTATTAGGGTGCTTGGTGCGCTCCTATTATAGTAAGGAACACGTCATTGTGAGCAATTTGGATAGCACTTTGATTATCACAATGGATTGGCGTAGCAGTAGATTGAGAAACTCCCATGTCTTGTAGCAGCCATCGTAACCACAGAAGTTCTGAAGTCGTATCTGCTAAGGCTCGATATTCAGCTTCAGTGCTAGATCTTGCAACAACAGTTTGCTTTTTACTACGCCATGAAATGTTTGAGTTTCCTAAGAAGAAGCAAAAACCAGTAGTAGAGCGTCTATCAGTTGGATCACCAGCCCTTTTAAAGTAAGGGCATCTGAGTATGTTGTCAATACAAGTGGGGATTCACTAGAGAAGTGAAGGCCATGATGGAGAGTCCCACGAACATATCTCAAGATACGGAGAACAGCATCGTAATGTATAGTACGGGGAGCAGCCATAAACTGACAATGTGAACCGCGTATGCCTTACTAGTGAAGGTAATCCCAACCCCTATTTGTTTGACTAAGGCTGGAAAGGGTCAATAGGAATAAGGTGGAGACATTTTTTTGGGAGTCGATCTAGATTCGAATGCAAATGGTACACCCGACATAATTGATGCAGTCTTTGCCCTATTTAGTTTAGTGCCGGGTATCATAAACCAGGAGCGAAAAAGCACTTGATCGCTAGAGAGAGGAACGATGTATCAGATGGTTGCTTCGACGAAAGAAGAGAAACGCAGACAAAGAGGAAGACTTGTAGTTAGGATGCTTGGAGCTAGATAGAAGGAGAGTACGTATACGCCCATAGGCAGATGTGCTACTACTAATGAACTGGGTCTCAACAAAAAACGGACCCGTATATATAGGACTCCGGTGGAATACGACGTCTAAAAGAAACGCTTAGATACTTTGATGGGTGATTATCTATATACTAAGTGCATCATGATTTAGCTTACCATCTTTCTCTTTCTAAAGCTTATCTGGAGAGTGCTGGTTGGTTGACAGCTTGTGCGAAGGTGAACGATCAAAGCACTTGCCGAGGCGAAAGACTCTCGAGCTCCTTTTAATGAAGAAGGGCTCGATCGATACATGATGGTCTCCTTTGATGTAAAGAAGCCCTCGCGGTTCTTATCAAAGTGGGAAGAAATCCGTGTTTGTATGAGTGCCAGCTCCAGTCTTCCTCATTCTATCTAGGGAGTTAGAGCTCAAGGAATATAATGGCTCGAGTGAAGCGAAGAGGAATAGTCTTTGTAGCTTCTGTTAAGCTCTCAGATAGACAGCCAAGTAAGCCACCCGAAATACTCATACTGTCATCAAAGCAAGCCAATAGCAGTACTAACATCCCGCCTAACAGAAATCTTATGATATAGCCAAGTAGAGTGTAATTCAAAAGTTAGGTAGACTTCTCAATTTTCCACCCGATATGAATGAGTTCGTATAAAACAAACTGGTGACTTAAGAAAGAGGCCAGGGTAAGAAAAAGACTATATACCATAGGAAAGGTCTAGTACCACTACTACTGAGTTGCTTTTTAGTTCTTCTCTCTCGCCTTGTTGAAATAGGGCCTATAATCAAAAGTTCTATAGGCGATTGCTTAACCCGTGCTTGTAGTCCTTCTTTCTGATAGAGATGAGAGTCACATGCACCCACTGCTTGTTCTAAGGCGAAAGAGCTTTCTAGTCCCACCCGCTCCCGAATGGTAGAAGTCGGAATAGCAGAAAATCTATCTTCAATAGGAATTGCTACCCTTGGTTCATGGGTTCCCTTCTGCTGGATTTCCTTCCTCTCTAAAGGTTAGCTAGCTCGACTTCCTGAGGTTAATGGATGTCTGCCTTTTCAGCCTAGTTCCCATTTCCAGTTCCCATTTCCTGTAAGTTAAAGTGTAAGTTAAATCGGTCTTAGTTGGATGAATAATCGAGTTATTACTACGGTTAAGCAATGCTCTTCCTTTAGAGTTTAGAGGGGGAAGAACTTGAGAATCACTTTCCTTTGCTGGTGCTTTAGGTTCACTTCAGTAGTTCGTAAGCCTTCAGTTCTTGCTCTTCCACTGGTTACAAACTCCCTTCTTAGATTAGACTGGAATAGGAAGTTGCTTGAAAGAGATTACTATGAGCCTCATGACACTGCAGAAGACATCACAAAGAAGGTGAATGTAGACGTTCCAGATTTGGATGGTAGACTAAATCCAACAACCTTTGCCGATTGGTTGCTTGTAAGATTTGTAGAGGATTGAGGAGTCTTTTTATTGGTATGACATGTCGGATGAGCGGCGCGAGTTCGGTTCGTTAAGATGAAGCTAGTGAGCCTCGCGCTAGACCCAGTATTGTGTGGTGGAACGGTTTTTAAGGTGATATAAAAAGATTGGGACAACCACCAATAGCTACTTGGCAAGAGATGAAGGCAAAGCTTCGAGAGAAATACATGCCGCCTAATTAAATTACCAAGACAAGTTATTTGAACAACTTGTCAATCTCAAGCAAGGCAACATGACAGTAGCGGAGTAAATGCAAAGGTTTGACGAACTCAAGACCCTATCAACAGGTTGGGAGTCAAATTGTTGAAGATCCTCGCCACACCCTAAAAAAGAATAGGGCTAGATTCGAATCTGGCCTGAGGTTCGATATAAGGAAAGAGTTGCTTCGGCAACCCCTTTATAGTATAGTGTGGAACATGCTTTTCAAGTGGTAAACGATATGGAGGAGTACTTACGGGTGACGTCAAGAAAAGAACTTCCCAAGCTGGGGAGATAGCACCAAAAGGGCTTACTTACTGATGGCAACCGAACTGCTAGGACAACACCTCTCTAACAAAGTCCAGCCTACAAGTGGAACAAGAAGAACAGCTTCAACAAGAAGGAGCAGAAAATGAGGAAGATGAAGAGAATCAAGAGTTCAATGCAGATGACTTGGTGGATTCTGACGTAGATACCTCCCTTGCTATGGTGGTTCGGCGTATTCTCGCTGCCCCAAAGATTGAGAAGGAAGATTGGAAGAGAACAACCATCTTTCAAACACCTGTCACTTGCGGCAAAGAATTACGGAAGCTGGTCATTGATGGTGGGAGTTGCATGAATGTGGTTTCAGCCTCTACGAGAGATTGAAGCTTCCTACCGAGCCACATCCACAACCATATCATGTCGCATGGATCAACAAAACTACCATACCGGTAACTCAACGCTGTTTAGTTTCTATTGCTTCTGGTCATTATAAAGATTCTATTTGGTGTGATGTTGTTCCCATGAATGTTAAAATATGTTGGGGGCGACCCGAATAGATAATAGGGGCTCTATGATCGTGATGTCTATCATTGTGGTAGAGAGAATACTTCCCATTTTATGTGCAAGGCTAAGGATGTTACTCTCTACCCCTTTATAGTATAGGAGTACTGAAGAAAATGAAGAAATCTAGTCCAAAACCAGCACCTATCCAAAAAAAGGGGCAATCATTCTTTAGCGTTTGAATGCATCAATTCAATAAGGTCTTTAGTTAGGGTATTTCACAAAGATGTTGGGAAACAATGAATTGATTTGATTGCTGTCATAAGCATTGTAAGAACTGGTTTATGATACCCGGCACTATTATATATATTTAGTGTTGATGACATGATATTAAATACCCCATACAATAATGTAAAGGCTGTTTTGATTGAGTTAGCCTTGCTTTATTCTTTCTTGCTTTGCTTCATGCTGGAACGAGTGCTTACAGAGCACCTCTTCAAAACTCTATTCCCTACCTAAGAACTACATTAATGGGTTGGTTGCTTAGCAGCTGTGAACAAGACAATATCAGTTCTCTCTCTGATTAAGATCAGACTTTTCTGCTTGATGGAATAGATCATCTTATAACCCGTTGAATAACTAATTTCAGGCTTTAATAAAGAATAGAATGTGAGACCTACTATTAGCCCCGATGTGATAGTGTCCTTAGCTCCTGGTTTGGCAAACCTCTCTCCTTTCACTCGAGTCACTTCTATCCTTATGCCCAACCACGAGACGCAGATAGCGAGCAGACAGCTAGATTCTTACTGATAAAACCACCTTTCTTTTTCTTTTTCGTCATATGGAAGATTCCTCCATCCACATGAGGACAATAAAAGGCATTATAAGGCAATATAGATAAAATAGAAAGAAATCACTTTTTATTTAATGTTAAAATAAAAGGTCTTTACTCGAAGAGGTGAGCAGATCTCACATGTAGCACGTCATCTGGCATTTAAGCTAATATACTCTTATCTCTCCAAAGAGATTAACCTTATTTACTTCGCTAAATTCAGTACTCCTATACTATAAAGGAAAACGCCCCATCTCTAGTGAAGACTAGGTATGAAACGTGATGACGTTATTAAACACATGCACACATCCATCAGTTCTAGCAGCACATACAATTTGTCCATGATCCAAGCCGTTTTACAATTACATTCAAGAATGCAAACTGCATGAATTTCTCCGTTTCCACCTCACCTGAACCTCGAACCCTTCCAATTTCTCATATCACACTTCTTAAAGGCTTTATTTCTAAATAACATTGGTTGACAACTTGTTTCTTATAGGAGCCTAATTCTTATGAATAATCACTATTTGACCTACTATAAGTGAACCAATATTATTGCCAACCCCTATTAGATTTATCAACTCTCACCAACTTGAAACATTTCTATTTCAGAGTTTTAGTTTCCTTTTCATGAACGGCCGTCATGGCGAGTTGTCATAGAGTGAGCATAGCTCACCCCAAACAATTAATAAAACAT
This sequence comes from Erodium texanum, assembly GCA_036897725.1. Taxonomy (NCBI): domain Eukaryota; kingdom Viridiplantae; phylum Streptophyta; class Magnoliopsida; order Geraniales; family Geraniaceae; genus Erodium; species Erodium texanum. The sequence goes on along the minus strand of JAYMSW010005070.1, from coordinate 4,799 downwards.
CTTCAAGTCCCTGCGTTGAAACTGCCACTTATAAGGAAAGAAATCGTCGAATCAATAAGCAACATGATAGGAAGCTTAAAGGGAATAACGATGGGAAATGCAAGAGATAGGTCTCAGCTGAGTAATACTAATAGGGCGCTAAATAACTATAACCCAAATAGTCAAATCTGCTACCTAGAAATACGACGAGAAATAGCTCAGATAATATTATAGCCATGAGCTGACGCTCATCATGGAGAGATGCCAAATGTAGAAACTAAATTACACTTTATCTAATATCAATACACCTAATCATCCATATAGTAGTAGACCTTATAATGTTAGGGGTTACGCCCGCGAGCCCGACCAATAGTAAAGGTAACTTAATGATCCTGAAAGTGAATAAGGACAAATTTGTTATAGAATTATCCTAAGAGAGAGTCTATCTATGAGCCCATTTTACCTACGGGTGGGATAGAATAAATACAGGTCGGGAATGTTGATTTCTATTTGAATTAGTCGATTTTTGTGGCATTATTGAACATGGCTAATCTTTTTACCATCAGATTTAACATCACTTTGGTTAGTCATTGTATATGTCTATGTCTATGTATCGGCTGAGGGGTGTTGTCTGTATCACGGGTGGTTAACACCTAATTAGGACCACTTTGGTCGGGTCTATCTGTTATTGTATTGTTTTTATTAGGATCGATGAAATCGATGGTTACTTGTTGAGGTAGAAGTTAATTGGTAAGGGTTGCAGCCCACCCTGTCCAATACAAATTTCTCGCTGTGCTGTTGGCTCAGACCTTAGAAAAGCAGGTTATTTCCACTAATTAAAGTGATCCCCAACTACGTTATAGACTCCTTATTCTTATAGACTTTGCCACTTTATCAGCTGCAACAGCAGCTACTTTAGGGGTCAATAAAAGAAGAACCGGCCCGCTCTACTCCGAAAGGGGATCGCTTCGGGCCGCATACTAGATGTTTACCCGACAAATAATAATAGGGCCTTTCACGGGTTACTAACCCCATCTATACGGCGTTATTCGGCCGACGAATCAACGAATATTTCAGTGCACCTCTTACCCCCTCTGATTATGGCAGTGCAAGGGCGGGAGATAGTCTTTACAATTAATATTTCTCACTGTTCCCATAAGTCACATTAGTTTAGAAAGTTCAAACACGTATATGAACTTGAACTAGGTCAATGTCACAGATTCCCCAAAAATCTTCCGCTGTAACCCTAGCTAGTTTAGGACGTCCTCGCACTATACTTGCGGGATAGCAGCGCATTTCCAGTCTTTCTCTTTAATATAGGGAGCCCAGCTCATCAGACAACATTTTTATCCGAAACTAGGTTGAAATTAAACTAGCAATATCTATCTTTTTGTTTTAGTAACAGATAGTCGGAGATATGTGAATTTACGATGATCGATACCCCCTCCATATTCATCCCCCTCCCGCTATGCGTCTTGGTCAACAAGTCGAAGTGGATTGAATAATAGTAGGTTGTAACATCGGATCGTTTGACTACTTGGCCGCCTGCCCGGATGTACTATTCCGTTAGCTTTTTGAATGCTTCTCTACAGATGTCAAGGATTGAGGTTTGGCTTTGGTTACATTGCCTTCGTAAAGAGTCTGAATTAGACTTGTTGATGATAAAAGAGGTTACGAAGAAAGTTGTAACGTGAGATTGGGGTAAATTGACTAAGGCTCTCGGCGGATAATGTAGATCTCATACGGTACAGTGAAGTAAATCGGGATAAGAGAGTTGGCTATCCATCTCAATTCAGAACCAAATGTTGAAGAGTTGCCCATCTGAGTCGTCTTTTATCTTCATTGATAATATAATGTTGGTGTCGATTAGATAAATACCCACGAAGTTAAGAAGTAAGATACGGGACCATTTGGGGTAATGATTTCACTCTATTTAATTCTATTGAAATGGTTCTTGTTCAATAGTAGTTTGGAATAAGGACTGTGTTTGTACTCTATAATTCTTAAGGCTTTAGGTACGGGGTTCGTTAGGTGTAGAAGATTTATGAACTAAAGTCTTTCTAATATTCTGTATAGCAGAGAAATAAGAATAGAGTATATCGGTAGGAATGGTTGTCTAGTAAAGTGGATTGGTAAATGTTGGGCAGAGATAAAAAACAGCACGTAAGTATTTATTTATCTTGGGTTTCGATTAGAGTTTGAAAGAGTCGGGTATTTTCATTGATCATTGAATCCTCGTCAGTATGCCAAGAATGGTTTCGCCTCTCTTCAATAAAGTAATTGTACTGGAATTGAGCTACTCATTTGCGTTCTAAATTAGACTGTAAAATTCAATTCACGTCGGATCATAGACATAGAGGTCTTTTTGATTCCCTCTCTTCGTTCCTCCCCTGGCACGTTGTTTAAGAATAACAATGTAATTATAAGATTGAAATACCTCACATTTTCAAGAACAGTAAGAATAGAAAGGGTATATGGTAACGTGTAATTTGCTTTAGTGAAAGATATGGATATTGCGAATTCCAAAAGGTTCGTTTTCCGAGGTGTAATTACTATTACGATTTGCACCTTAAAGGTAGGGTATTTTGACTATGAACTTAGTTGTAACTCTTTGACAGTAACATGGGATACTTTAAGAATAATAATGCATTAGTGGTCTCCTTCTGGTACACTACGACTAACTCTCTGTATAAGTGCCTAGTCAACAGAGAGCGCAGTCAAATGTATCATAGGGATGAGACTGGGTTCAGGTTTGATGTCTATAGATCTCAATAATTATAGGTTGTTCTTGGTATGGATTTGTATTTCTAGATACCTACTAATGTAGTTCAGAGCAATAGCATCGATTACAATTTTGAAGTCATCTTCGACTTATCGTAATGGGAATTAGCCGGATAAAGTCTGGAACCAGTATCCTGAATTCAGTTGTAATTGACTATCTCGAATGCAGGGGGATAAACCCACTACTAATTATAGAAAAATAATAATCACTAGAGGTCCACTCGACACAAGTTATCTTCCAAGGGCAGGCTACGCCTCTTTAATATACTAAAGAGGTTTGATTTCCCCTGGACCCGTATCCGCAATACTAAGTAAACATTTGCAGAGATTTCACTATAAGCAATATCCATCCAGAATCTCGAAACCTGAATCATTGAGATTAAAGGAGGGTAATCTTGGCACTTCTCTAGCGAGTTACTAGCGCTTACTTTAATTATAATCATTAGAAAGTCATAATAGCTAAACCTTCACTGAAACGTAAAGACGGTTTAACAACTTCTAGTTTCCAGCTTGTTATCCCAGCCCTATTTCGTGCCATTATCTTATCTCAATCAAGACCTCAACCGATTCAGTTTAGATTAGACGTGCCTGAAACGTATGAATTCATAGTCCAAACCCCCGCGGGACCATACTCTACTATGTATAAGTCTCCAGATAGGGTCTGAATATGCCGCTAGGCCCAGGGTGGTCGAGAAGGGCTGAAAGTAAAACGCAGAAGATGGTACGAGGCACAAGAGGTGATACTTCGCAGGCGTGGATTTGCTATTTGATAGCGGGCCAGGGGGATATATCAGGCAACGCATGGATAGGACAATGAAAGGTGTCCTTTCATCGGACTATTTAATTGTATTGACCGTCGAAGTAAGGTAAATTTCGTTGGTTGTTACACTGTGGGCCAACACTATAAATCGATTATAAACTTGGAATATCCCAAACAACATGTGGTGAAGTCCTCTGGATTTGTAATGCAGTGAAGTCTGGAATACGTAACAAAGTACTCTTGGAAGTGCACCTAAGACTAGGGTGAAGCTTGACGAAAATGTTTCTTGGGGTTGAGAAATGGTTAGCCCAAACTTTTGTAGTTTGTAGAACTCTTTAACCCTAAACTCTCGCATCATTACACTCTGCTTCTTGAGTCTCCACGCCGTTGGTCTGCTGAGGTATTTATTACTCGAGCGCTTATCCTTTTAAATGGAAGAGGTCAAAATCAAGGGGAAATTAGCATAGCCTCTATACAAAGTGAAAGCCAAACCATTAGAAATCCAAAGTCAATCTTAATACTTCTCCCAAAGCCAAACCAACAACGACGGATCCGACTCGGAGAAAGATCTGAGAGCTCAATCCATCCTAAGAACTCTACCTGAATCTGTATAAGAAGTCACCTGCAACCTAGCTGTAACCACAGAACTCGTTTAAATTACTTAATCAAGGTTCTCTCCAAGGAGCTTTCCACATTATAACTTCAACCTAAAGTCTGCTAAAGCCTACCCTATATTGAGTAAGGGGACTTGGCAACTACGATGATGAGCTAAAGCTCGTAATGAGACAAGTGTCCTCAGGACTTCACAGCTCAAATCTGCCGTAAGTGTTCCTGTGATGACCATCACATCAGAATCCAAGGAATTGCTATGAGGTGTTGAATTTATACAAAAATGTACAGTTACCTTTAGGTTTCGGAGTTCCTGGATTTATCCTCTCCTCTCTTTTTTACTCTGTCATGGTGCGGTCTTAGATGTTCGGTTATGCATTTGTTCTTTGCCTTTATCTTATACATGCTTTGGCAGGTTAGCAGGTTCTGGTGTTAAAGTCTATGAAATAGCAGGGTTAGCTTTAGATTTAGGTTGTCGGTTTATTCCCACGATTATTGTAATTGTACAGGGGAGTGTGCCCTCTATACACACTATAATGAAATGACTGTCTTTGTCTACCACCCTAGATTCCTCGCAAGTAGGATTTCATAACCAGAAGCTTTCTCGTGCCCCCCATATACGAGAATAAAAGGTGTAGGAGACTTATGGCTTCCAACCATTGGGCTACAT